>SNQJ01S0041191.1:51827-71608 GCA_010110895.2 Picea sitchensis
AAAAAAAATATACGACACACTCTTCTTTGATAACATAAGAGATGACTTAAAAGCAAATCAAAAAGAGCATGGAAGGTTCATCATCAAAAACCTAAAAAAGAGAGGAAAATGCAAAGTTACATATGGAATATATTCTTGCTAATTTCAAAAATAATTTTATGATAAAAGTTTTAAACTTAAAAGCAATAATAATATTATTCACACTTTAACATTATTCTCAATAAAACATTCTTATATTTATACATAAATTCCATATTAATAATAAATCTTCTAATTAAATATCATATAAATTAAATTCCATCTATTATATTTAATTTAGATTATATACATTGCAAACTAAATAAAAACTTCCAACATGTAACTAAGTAAAAACTTCCAACATGTATAAAGATATTCAAATGACACCCCCTTAAGGAATAGAAGGGTCAAGATAAAACAACACATTTTATTTTGTAAAAATCAAATTGATTTATCTACTTGATTTCTTCTTTATTTGTTATAAATTTACACATGGTAAGATATGGAGTACATTTATATGTTAGTCTTTACATCCATTTTTCTTCTATGCATGAAGTTAACTTAAAATGTTTTATTATTATTAATAGGTTAATATTTATATTAACTTAAAATATTGTTTATCGTTATTAATAGGTTAATATTTATATTATTAATAAAATAAAATATGTATGTTAGTCTTTACATCCATTTTTTTTTTATATGCATAAGGTTAACTTAAAATGTTGTTTATTGTTATTTTTACATATTTTTTTTCATATGCATGAGGTTAACTTAAAATGTTGTTTATTGTTATTAATAGATTAATATTTATATTATTAATAAAATAAAATATGGTAAATGTGGTTTATTATTTTTAATATGTTAATATTTTTATTTTTATATTATTAAAATGTTGTTTACAGTTATTAATAGATTAATATTTATATTATTAATAACATAAAATATGGTTTATTTTTATCAATATGCTAATATTTATATTTTTATATTATTAATGTGAAGATTTATATAAAAGATATTTTAAAATAAAATTTTATTAATATTTTATATAAATTAATTATTAGAAAATAAATATAATGCAAGTATGAATAATATAATTAAGATTATCTAATTTATATATGTAAATATAAATAATATAATTGATATTATGGAATTTATATTGTAAATAAAAATCCTTACTTAATATAAATATAATATTATTTTGTATTATAATATAATTAATATTAATTTTTTTAATAAAAATAATTTAAAAATATAATATAGTTATGAACAAGCCATATGTGGTAATGTCTCTACCAGATATTTGCATGAGCCTGATCAGCTGGCAGCCACATAAAAAAACTAAAATTTGGAACTGTTGTCACACCCTATCTTCTCATTAATGCCTGAAATAAACCAATGAATCAAAGATCAAAAGCCCAATCACTGACTGAAGTCAAAAGTTTGTTGATTTAACAAACAATAATATTTTATGCAATATCATTCTCAATTTCCCTAGGTTCTAAGCTCAGAGGTTGTTTCAAGACCAAAATATACAACAGTCTTAGATGCACAAAAAACAAAGCAGGGAAAGGCTCCAACAAAAGGACAATCTCACAAAAATTAAATAAGGAAAAGATTTCCAAAAAGGGTTGTCTAATATGCTGGATATTTATGTCACAACAAGACTTTTATGAAAGATTAATACTTCAAGGGTCCATAATTTCTGGGTCAAATTTCTCAATTCATCATAAATAGGAAGAACTTGATCTTTCCCATCAAACGTGAAGAGCACACATGCACCTATCCATCATCTTCATGCTATATTTGTTAGCTTGGTGTATGAACAGAGAACTGAAGGTCTAGTGAAAAAATTCAAACATGACTACTTTATTTACAAAGCAATTTTTTGTTGCACCTATGAACAAATTTGGGAAAATTCTTAATGCTCACAAGATCATAGTAAAGAAAAGTCGCACTTATCAGGGTGTTTTATATTTTTAAAGCAATGTATATGGGATTTTGAATGATAAAGATAAGCATTTGGGTTTTTCCTTTCTCTTGGAAGAAATATGTGGAAAGTCGAATATGTAGGAAATAAGTAGACAACCTTATGGGTAGGGCTTGCCCTCTCTTTAGGACAAATAAAGGAAGACTTAAGGGCTTTTACCATTCACACCCTCTCCCCTTCAAGTGGATTTGTCGGACCCTTTCAAGGAGGGTTATTTTGAGAGCACCTCCAGTCGACCATGACCACTATTCTTAAGCTATGATGGTAAAAAATTCTTAAGCAATTGGTGTAGACCTCTCAAACAACCATGAGAACAGTGAGAACATGGGTGCCTCGTAAGCATGGAGTCAGGTTTGAGTCATGAGCTTTGCAAGTACAAAATCAAAACCAAAACCAAAGTCAAAATTGATAAATTCAATTAAGGTCTAGTTTAGACCTTGTGACAATAACTCAGTGCCTCTATTAGAATGGGAAGGTTTTAAGTCGCAAGTGAGATTGTTTGTGTGTGATCTAGGAGGCTCCCCAGGCTAAAAAAAATGCTCAAAAATAAAAGTTCTCAGAATTGGATGAAACTAATTCCATCGCGACCGTCTCGTCACACTAATTTCGGCCATATATTCATTTCCTCAAAACAGGCTCTGGATGTGAAAAATATCGCACGACAATCAGATTCTTCTATGGCAAAAGTGAATGGTCAACTGGCAAATGAATAAGTGCCACATGGCCCAGACATGGGAAGCCACATGGCACTTCACTACTGGTTGGCATGTAAAAAGTATTTGGGGGTCCATGGGATTCGAACCTATGACCCATGGCTAGCTCCAAGTCTTTGGAGACATTCAATTACCAACCTACCAAAAGTCAAATTTATTAAAAAAACCCACTTTCCTATAGTTTTGGGGTCAAATATCCAAAGGAGGGTGCAAGGGGGCTAGGGTTAAGCCCCAACATGTGGTTTCATTACATGAGTGCGTCCAAGGGATAATTCTGGGTGCACCCAAGGGCAGATTAGCCCAGATCCCATGGAAGGTGGCCCAAAACCAGGAGCTAACAGTTAAGGGCACTGGCACATAGCACTTGGAGCGCTGGCACTTGGCCATGTGGTCCCATGTGACCTGGTAAAGGGGGTGTGCACCCTGTCTTGGGGGATACTCTGCATTTTTGGTTTAAAAGTGGTTTTTAAACATTACAGAGGTTATTTTTTCCTGATATTATGCCCAAAAAATGGTTTTTTTGAGGATTTTAGGCCATTTGAAGGGGGATTTGATCCCAGAACAAGGCTAGATCTTGAGGGAAGTTGGGATTCCTCATATGAGCCTTGAAAAATATAAGAACTAGGCTTTTTGAAGCTTGTAGGAGACTTTTTGATGCAGGGTTTTGAAGGAGCAGTTTGTAATTTTTTGGTCTTTTCTCATGTTATTGAGAGGATTTTGATGGTGCATGCATGAATCTGAGTAAGGAGGTATTGCATAGAATACATGAAGCATGTAATGTAACAACAAAGAGAATTGCAAGATAACTTTGATAATTTTAGAGAGCAATAAAGAGGTCCTCCACTTGGAAGCGGGCCCGGAGACGTAGCCAACGATTGGTGAACTCCATTTTCAACCTCTTGTCTCTATTTCTCTTTCTGTTTTGATTTTCTATTCTCTTCATTTGCAACATGCATATTAATGGATGATCTCTTTATACATTAATAAGCATCAAGTAAAAGTCACATTTGATATTCCGCAAACAAGATAACAAGCTTACGTATTTCGCATTCTTAATGATCCGATGCAAAAAGTACATTAAACTAACTTGCAATTTATCAGTAATACCTTCGTTTTTGGATCAGTGTGGGATGTCTTGGCATAATCTATTGGTCAAGAAAATAAGAAAGTTAAATTTTTTAGCTATTCAAGAAGACCAGATTGAAGATTCAACTCAACTGTAACACACAATATGTAGTGTAGGTGCTTCCACAAAGGAGGAAAAGGTTTACAAACATGGTTTATGCTTAGTGAGCTTACATAAGCTTTAAAAGGGTCAATCAAAGAATAAAACCAACTGAGGAAAAAACAATTAAGAGGAAAGAACATGAAAAGGGAAAAACATAGACAAGGCAACCCCCCAGACCGAACCAAAAATAAATAAAAAATGACTACAACTTACCCTAGTGTTGGTGCTCTTGTCTCCGTCTATTTTATAAAATAAAACATCTGGATATTCAGTGCTCATTTTCACCACTTTTGGATAGATAAGCTTACAAGGTCCACAACTAGTGGTTGAAACAACAACAACAACCTCCAGCCATAGTAAACACAAGGATCTAAGTACCCAATAAAAATAAGCATACCCTTCTACTTACAAGAATGCACATGCCTGTTACCAACTTATCTCCAACATATTGAATATACTTCTCCAGTTTCTCCCCTGTTAATGAAATTACATATTAACATAAATGAGGAATCTAAATCCCTTAACACCCTAAGAAAAAGAGGGGAAAATACATAAATTCTTACTAAAACAATTGCAATATACAATCTGGGCATGTGCAGAAATCAAACCCATGTATGAGATTCTGTTAGCTATCTCAGGGTGGATTCAAAGTCCTAATGGAATTCGTTCTAACATCATAACAAACACATATGTCCATAATTATTTTTCACATTCTGCCCATGAATTCATGCATGAATAGCGAAGCAAAATGAAGAAAGTTTATCTTCGATTTGGTTTTGAAATATACATACCATCATCAGCCCCAATCACATTCCCGTGTTGCCCACTAGCATTATTACTTACAGAGTATCTAATTCTCCTTGATCCCTTCAAGCTAAGACGAGTAGAGGCAGAAAAAAATGTGTGCGAGGAGCTTCTTGTTTCACTAAAATGGGACAATTTTCCATAATCGACACAGTTAGAACCCAATTTATGCACAGACTTCACAAGGGGTGCAGGGAATGCCCATATGTGCAAGAAAATCCTCCACGGTTGATCCTCCACCGCCTGCCCATTGTCCGTCTGTGCAAGAAAATCCTCCACCACCGCGGACTCAGTAGTAGTGAGGAGGTAGTGAGAAGGTGCATGCAGGAAGATCACCACGGGGACAGTCATCGATTGCAACAATTGCAACGACACCCCATGCATGATTGCAACCACATGACAACCATTGCCTCCACCACCTGTTCCCGGTAGTCAGCGTTCTCTCCAGTCGAGGTTGCACAACATTCCAGTCGAGACTGCACAATATTAATGAGGTGACAACATCCCGCCGCCACCCCCCTGGCTCCTGTATCCGATGTAGCATCAGGCTAAGAAAATTTAGCCTTAAACCATGTTTTAATGCCTCAAACTGTGTACCCAAGTAATGAAAATTGCCCAAAACTTTATGTCCCTGCTATGGGAGGGACTTAATAATATAATTTAGATAAACTCCTGCAATATATAATCATTAATATAAATTTACATGAAAATAATGCAATATAAGTATGAAGAATATAGAATTTCACGAACAATAATCATATTTATAATTAAAATTATACTAACATAAATCTATCTAACCCTCCTTATACATATAAACACATATCACTAAAAAATATTTTGTTAATTTTTATGATCCTCATTAAAAAGGAAAAAAATAAAACAAAACATTTTATTTTGTTTTATTTTAAAATTTAATTAAATTAATTTCTTTACACAATTTACTTAGAAATAATGGAGAAACTATTTGTTAGATAGTTACATAGTTACGATTGTGTATTTATTTAGACCTAGATCCTATTTTCTAGTGATTTGCTCTATCTCCCTCAATGGAATGTATTCCTTTATAAACATGTATTTTTATTGTGGAATTTCAATGGAGTGAGTGGTTCTTCTCTGGATGTATCTGGGTGTAGTCTGTCTCACCTGAGAGTAGCGTGATTCATTCATTCAGTTTGTCTTTCCATTTTTTAAGTTGGTATCAGAGCCAAGTGAAGAAGTGGCTGAGGAATGTGAGACATAGTGTCATACCTTGGTGCGTATCTCTGTCTCCATTGAGGAGAGGGTTGTGTGTTGTTGTAATAGATTCGCCACTGTCTTGGAGGAGTTGGATGCATGAAAACACGTAATGTAGGTGTAATCGTTGTGCAGAGAGACGTTGTTTCCATTCTTCTAGAGAAAATTGTTGCAAGTATGGTCGCAATTGGTGAGACACCATTGTAGAGCGTGAGTCATTGTTGGAGATCATTGTTGTCGCCCACTTGGAAGATGTATATCGCTGAAGGTATTTGGTTGTGGTTAAACTACAAGCATGTGAATAATCATTGCCAAGTTTAATTGATCACATGTTTGAGAGTCTTTTCCAAGGAGGGAATCGATCACTGCTAAGGAGAGAGCCGATATCTGATTCTACATTTTGGAATTGGACGACAGAAAGACTAGGCCATTTGCCGCCATCTGAGGGATTGCTCGTTGTTCATTCATGAAGAGATTGATCGTTGCATTTTGTTTTTTTACTACTGTGAAATTGTTTCATGTTGAATGAGCGTTGTTGTGCTAGGCGACCAGAGAAGTGCTATCAAGGAGGAGCTACATGTGTGTTAGTCTCAGATCAATGGTTGTTGGAGTGAGGAGCTAACTGCGTGAAGTCTCATATTTGCATGGGGCATAGCTGTCGTCAGAACTGCGTGAATATTCAATCCATGGGCCGTGGCTGAGGGTCGTTGTCGCAGAGTGGTCAGAGTGTCAGCGTTGGCCCATCGCTCTGCTCTCAGATCTCTGAGATATCGTTGTTTCTCACCTGCATGGAGGTATCGTGAAGCTTGCGTGGAGTGCCAAAGATTGCTGCACACTGGAGGTGGAAGGAGTTTGCAAACTGGGGCGTACCATATCTATCGACGTTTCGAGCGTGCATAATTTTTTGACAAAATACTAGGCGTGTGATTGCTGCATTGACTTCTTAGAAGGAGTAGGAGTTTGCAAGGATGGTGAATCCACTCACAGAAACCTATCTCAATGAAGTCGAGAAATTGGATGGCTCGAATTACACTAATTGGAAATTCAAGATACAGACCCTAATGGAAGGGTATGGTGTATGGATGATCACAAAAGGAGATGAAGCAAAGCCCGATGCGGATGGAGGTGCAACAACAACGTTGATCCAAGACTTGGACAGACGGGAAAACGAAGAAAAGGTATTGTTAATAATGTCTGTGAAAGATAATATAATTCCTCATATTATGGATTGTAAGACTTCTATTGATACTTGGAAAACACTTAAGGATTTGTACAAGATTAAAAATACAAATCAAATTATTTTCCTGAAAAGTAAACTGTTTAGTATTAAAATGGAAGCAAATGAGTCTGTTAATTCTTTTGTTGCAAGAATTAAAGAGTTGAAAGACAAGTTGGGAGATATAGGAGAGACAATATCTAGTATTCATCTTGTCACAATCACTTTAAATGGAATATCAAAAGATTATCAGATGTTTATAACATGACTTGTAGTAAGGGAAAAGGCTCCCACCTTTGAGGATTTGATAGGAATTTTGTTACAAGAAGAAGAGAGGCGCATGAACTTCAAGCCTCAAAATCCAGACTTAGCATTATGGACAAAGAAGAAATTCTCTAGAGGGAAACAAGGAGAACGAAGTAAAGTTGGAAGTCCTTTTCAGAGAAAGTCATTTCCAAATCCAAATCAAGCTATGTCATCTAACATAAATGAGCCTAAGTGTTTCTATTGTGTTAGGAATGGGAATCTTGCCAGAGAATGTTATAACAAGAAAAGTGATGAGGCTAGGAATAAATACAAAAAACATACAGGACACTTTGCAGAAGAAAACATGAATTTTGATTCAAAGGATCTTAGATTGTTTGTGTCTAATGTTGCATTGTCTGTTGAAATTGATGATGTTGACGCATGGTTTGTGGATTCTGGAACCTCAATTCACATGACATGTAACAATAATTGGTATGCAAAATTTAAAGAAACAAACAATGGTGCCCACATTTATCTCAAATATGGTCATGCATACCAGATCAAGGGATATGGAGACATTCCAGTAACACTGCCAAATGGCATTGTCAAGCATATTCACAATGTTGTATATGTCCCTAGGATAAAGAAAATTTTGATTTCTGTGTTCACAATTACAGATCAGAATTTGAAGGTCAAATTCTTCAAGAAACATTGCATAGTGAAGGACTTGTTGGATCATTACAAACCTGTTGCTTTAGGATTCAAAGTTGAAGGTCTATACAAACTTGATGTTACCAGCAAGAATCATTAAGCATTGACTTCCGCAACCATGCCAATAGAAAGTGTTTGGCACCAGAGGTATGGTCATATCAATTATCATGATTTGTTGTTATTACATAAACAAAGTATGGTTGAAGGAATCCCTATGTTGAAGAATGATTATGTTGCTTGTGAAGGTTGTGCATTAGGGAAAATGCACAGAGATGAATTCCCCTCTAATTCTAATAGGAGAAAAAGAGATGTATTAAAACTTGTGCATATTGATGTTTGTGGACCAATGAAGACAAGGTATTTAGGAGGTTCTTATTATTTTCTATTTTTTATTGATGATTGCACAAGGTACACATGGGTGTACTTCCTTAGGAAAAAGAGTGATGTTTTTGAATACTTTAAGGAATTTAAAAACATGGTGGAGAAGCAAACAGGGAATTCCATAAAAATCCTCCATTCAGATCAAGGGGGAGAGTACATATTATGGAACCTCATAAAGTATTGCAAATATCATGGAATAATACAACAATTTACAGTGCCACACAATCCACAACAGAACGAAGTTGCAGAAAGGAAAAATCGAACTCTAGTGGAGTGTGCACGAAGTATGATGAAAGGTAAGAATCTCTCAAATGTTTTTTGGGATGAGGCCATTAGTACTATTGTTTATTTAAAGAATAGAAGTCCAACAATGTGTTTTGATCATAAAACTCCTTTCAAAGCCTTGAATAGTTCCAAACCAACAATTCATAATTTGAGGGTATTTGGGTGTAAGGCTTTTGCACATATTCCAAAGGAGAATAGGAAGAAGCATCATGCTAAATCCATCAAATGTATTTTTATAGGGTACTGTTCAGAATTTAAAGCATATAAACTATTTGATCCATCTACTCACAAAGTGTTTGCGAGTAGAGATGTAATTTTCCATGAGCAGGCAAAAGGAAGTAATGAAAGCAACACTCATGAATAATGACATGTTCTACTTGAAGATGAAGAGGTCAAATAAGAAGTTAAAGAGAAACAGTAGCAGGAAGATGCATCCAGTGATATGGATACATCCAGCAGTGAAGAAGGATCTTCACAAAGTGGAGAAGAAGACACTATCCAATTAAGAAGATCCTCACAACAGGTTCGTCCACCAGAAAAATATAAAGACTATGCCCTGATGAGTAATATTTTAAATGTCATAGAACCCATGAACTTTAATGAAGCTAATGAACATGAAGAGTGGAGAAAAGAAATGAACGAAGAATATCATTTCATAATGAAAAATAAAACTTGGGAAATGACTATATTACCTAAATACAAAAATCCCATAGGATGTAAATGGATATACAAACCCAAATTTAAAGCATATGGTAGTATAGATAAATATAAAGCAAGATTGGTGGAAAAAGGGTACTCACAAAAGGAGGGCATTGATTATGAAGAAACATTTTCACATGTAGCTAAACTAAATACTATCAGATTGTTAATTGCATTAGCTACAAAGTACCATTGGAAGCTTCACCAATTAGATGTAAAAATTTCTTTTCTGAATGGTGAGTTAAAGGAGGAGGTTTACCTTACTCAACTAGAGGGGTTTGTGAAAAATGGTCAGGAACATTTAGTATGTAAACTAAAGAAAGCTTTAAATGGGTTGAAACATGCACCTAGGTCATGGTATGAGAAGATGGATTCCTTATTTCTTTAACAAGGTTTTATGAGGAGCAAAAGTGATCCAAATATGTATACCAAGTTTGATAAGAAGGGGCATGTTGTATTGATTTCCTTATATGTTGATGATTTATTTATTACAAGAAATTCCAACAATTTGATTAATGGAATTAAGGAGCAGATGCCACATGTATTTGAAATGAAAGATCTTGGTGAGTTACATTACTACCCAGGTCTTGAAGTTTGGAGAAATGTTGGTCAAAATTTTCTTTCTCAGGGTAAATATGTTAGAGAAGTACTTAAGAAGTTTAAGATGGATCAGTGTAAAGTCGATTTTATTCCAATGCAGTAGAGCATAAAACTCTCTCGTGATGATGGTTCAAAGGAGGTAGGGTACAATGTATAGATAGATGGTGGGAAGCTTGAACTATCTTGCTACAGCCAGACCTGGCATAGCATATTATGTTAGTGTTTTAAGTCAGTTTATGACAAGACCTATATAAATCCATTGGAATGCAACAAAAGGGTTACTCAGGTATCTTAAATGAACAATTGATTATGGTTTTAAATTCATTGTTCATTTGATGTTGAGCTGATAGGTTACTCAAATTCTGATTGGGCTGGCAATCTGGATGATCAGAGATCTACTACAAGATATGCTTTTATTATTGGATCCAGTATTGTTTCATGGAGCAGTAAAAAACAACATAATGTATCTTTGTCATCTACTGAGGCAGGATATAAAGCTTTGTGTGCAACAACTTGTGAAGTTGTTTGGTTAAGAAGACTTCTTCGAGATGTTGGAGAAGAACAAAGGAAAGCTATAGTGACCAAATGTGATAACCAGAGCTCAATCAAGTTGGAAAATAATCTTGTTTATCATGCAAGGACAAAGCATGTTGATGCTCAGTTTCATTTTGTTCGAGAAAAGATGCAGTCTAATGATGTTGCTTTAATGTATTGTAATACCTGTGAACATGTTGCTTATATTTTCACTAAGCCTCTTGGGAAGATAAAATTTGAATTGTTTATGGGGATATTAGGTGTGGAAGTCAATCATTTCTCCATTAAAGGGGAGACTTAGAAATAATGAAGAAACTATTTGTTAGATAGTTACATAGTTACGATTATGTATTTATTTAGACCTAGATCCTATTTTCTAGTGATTTGCTATATCTCCTTGAACCGAATGTATTCCTTTATAATCATATATCTTTATTGTGGAATTTCAATAGAATGAAAAGTTTTGCCATTCATTCAATTTGTCTTTCCATTTTTTAAGTAATTTCTTCTTTACTTATTATAAAGTTACAATTACAATTGATCAAATATGAATAAGGAAATTTACATGTTAATCTTTACATCTATTTTTATCTCTTTTAATGTCTTAATATTCTTCATAATGTTTTGTATATTTAAAAACACATCACTATATTTTAATGTTTTATACTTGAGGAATAAAAAGACAATGACAAAACCATACACTTTATTTTATTGTATTTGGAAAAAAAATAAAAATCTTCCCTCAATATTTTAATTTTTTATAAAATTGCAATTGATAAGACATAGAGGGGTAAATTCATGTTAATATTTATATTTATTTTTCTTTTCCTTAACATCTTAATACTCTTTAAAATATTTTATATATATGAATATTATTATATAAATTCATTATTATAAAATAAAATAAAATTTGATTTTTTTAAATATTTAAAATTATATAAAAAAATTAATAAAATAAAATTATATAAATTTTATTTTTATATATAAACTTTGTATTTTTCTCTTCACATGATCAACACAATGTAACTAGAGTCTGGGATAATGAATTTCAGATTTCTATTCAAAGATATTTATTTAACTGGAGTCTCGGAAAATGAATTTTAGATTTCTATTCAAAGATATTTATTTAACTTTGAGCGAAAAGCCATAGAGATGCGGATTCCAATGCCGCAATATTCAATGTATTGATCACTTAGCATATAGTGAAATTAAAAATTTTAAAAATTTTAAACATTGATGATTATTATAAAGTAAACAAATATAAAAATCGTAAGTCAATTGAAATTCATGCGTTGATTGTATGGTAAGAGCAAAGTTCATTTGAAAATCTTAAAAGATGATTTAGTTTGAACCATAGTTAGTAACTCATAATCATAGTTTCAACTATTCTCTACACCGAGTGGGAAGATAACAAGCAAGGACTTTCTAGGCGCTTTAAAGTTTTCTAATCTTTGCATGAATTATTTTTCTTAATTTGATGACAAATTCTTTCTATGAAGATTAGTTTTGATGTTTGAAATTATGCTGGAATGGCTAAAGACTTGGGGTACTGGAGCATTAGCCTTTATTTTTGATAATTTGTAATGTCAGCGATGAATTTACTCTATATTGTTGTCAGAGTTTTTGAGATGATCACTGAAAGATGTTTAATAGAGATGTAATCTTATTATATTTACTAATATAAAGAGTAATTTTCTTTTTTGGAAAAAGAAATGCAAAAGTAGAGGGGATATTTATACGAGAGACATTTACCAAGTGAAATATGGGAGTGGAGAGACTTTTTGAAGTGCAAAATTGGTAAGGAGTCAACATGGTTCGAATTTAAATTTGTTACAAAGAAATTTTAGGTAGGTAATTTCATTCACCTCAACAATATTTCAGTTTTCTAGATGGATTTACAAATTTCTTGAAATACAGATTTATTTTTATTCATATTTACAATTCATTTCAACAAAATAAAAGGGTTTAAAACTCACTTTAAATGTTGGGAACCTAGCTTTGTTGTTGCTTTGCTCCAACATTTTGTTGCTACAAACCTTAACAAGAGGTGTTTAGTTCTTTTACCATTTCACAATACTATTTATTATTTTAGGGCTTAGAGTATTTGTATTTTTGGGTGTTTGTTTGCATTGACGATGTTTTTTATGTAAAGAATATCTTAATGGATTGGGCTCCTCATTTCCTTGAATAAAACATGGGTGCTAACATGTTACTTCTCAAGGTAGAGCATGGGGGCATGGGATACTTGTATAAATGATAACCAAGAGACCCAAAAATCATGCTTATACGTGTAAGTAATGTATTTAACAGGATCAATATCAATTTGGGATATTGATGACCAAATTGGTGCTACAATAGATGCCCCTTAATGTGTAATATTATAAGAGAAACTAATGGCCAAAACACATTTCCATTTAAAGAGATGATTTTTCGAAGAATCAAGGAGGAGTTTGGGATTCCAGAGATGAAAGATTCACCTACAGGCACAAAACAAGGTATAAAMAWATATCCTCTCTAAGGCGGATATACCCATGTTCAATTAGAMAATATAAGTATGGCCTCCAAATCAATTCCAAGGATAATTCATAAGATATAAACTGTAAAATCTTGGCACGAATAAATACATAGTGGGTCCATGCAAAAATAAGATCATAGCCATGAATGATAGTATGTCTATATGCACATCTAAAGGACAATTGAAATTGTACTATAGATAATGGTTCTTCATAATACCAGTGTAATATAAAAATTGGTACTATAAAACAACTCAAGCAGTAGAATCGATAAGGGATGACACCCAAGCCCAATATCTTCAACCTATATCAACCAAAATGTATAAATCTTCACCATGTGAATAGATGTGTCCAGTCACTAGCCATTGATGCATATCATTTTTGGACATAGGGTAGCCCATCGATAATGATAATGGGTGCCAAGGTACATAGTGTATTCAAATAAGGGTGAATACATCTTTTGATGGAAAACAATTAATATAATTAGTTGATCAGAGGACATTGATAAAAACCCATTGTTGAATGCAAGTTCCATGGTACTAAAAGGATAGGCTAGATACCAGTCACAAAGAAAATGAGTAAGATTCAATGAGGCGAGATCAGTCGAAAGGAGGACCATAATGATTCCCACATCAACCAACATAATAAAAGATTAGTAGATGATGATTGATTTGAAGTATTGGACAAGAACATTGAAAAATCATACCACCAAGTACAACATTTTTATATTCCAATGAAAAATACCATAGGAGAAGGACCCCTATATCAACAATTAGGAACGAAAATCATTGTTAGAGGAAAGATGTTCCACCAATAAAGAAAATCATTGTAAGAGGTTAGGTGTTCCACCAATATTGAAAATGGAACCTAAGGTACAACATGAATTCCACTAGGTGAATAAATGTTTTGACATTGAACATAAGGGAAATCAATCCATTAGTGACCATTAATGAATGTGATCTACTAAACTCTAGGAAACCTACTAATAATGATAATATGTTCTACGATGATATTTATCCCTACAACTATCCCCCAAAGCAATGTGTTGAAGTTGATAGGAGTAAACCCATTAGCAAGAAGGAAATAATAAATCCTTCTACATTGGCACAATCTAATAAAAGAATTGGATGTGAATGTAAACCAATATTTACTTGACTCAAGGAATGGCCGACATGGATGGTCAAAACAACTGAGAAATTATTGACATGGATAGTCAGGACAACTAAGGAATGGTCGACAAAGGTTTTCAACTTAGAACTTCCCTTGAATAAAAGTGCCACATAATAAATGTATTAGGAAATAGTTGACACCAAAAAGAGATCAATGATACACACAGTTGATGCAACATGAATTAAGGAACAACTCCATAAAGACTAGAAGAGTATCCAATGAGGAGGAGTTTGTTTACAAACTCAAAACCATGGTGCAAATCCTAAAGAAATTTTGATTCTCAACTACAAATATAACAAACTCATCTATAGGTTCTTTGATCAAGGGAAATGCAAATGGCTACCATAAATTCATAAGATGGAATTAAAGGTCTTGATTCTATTAACTCCTTTTGTTGATTAAAGAGTATGCCTTCCTTGATAGTCTATCTATTGAGCACAATTCATAAATGGAATGATTGGTTTAGTTCATATACTAGTTCATGTAGTTGATGTAAATGACCCTAATCTTAATTCTCTTGTGGTTCAGGCTTCAAATGTGAGATATGAGAAGACCACGGTTCGGATGCTTTGTCCCATGTGATATTTTGTATAGACCATATTTTATGATTGAATTTGTTACCCCCCTTTCTCTTTTTATAATATTTGATATTTTTGTGCATTTTTAATATTATCAAAACCTGAAAAAGAATAAAAGGGTGATCAAATATAGTAGAGGAGATGGGTGTCACAAGAAGCAATGAATCAATCCTAGTACAATAGGGGTATAGACGAGCAACCAAATATAAGAAATCAAGAAGTGAATGCCTAATCGAATGTCTCCTCCAAGACAACATGTTTTGGCATGCGATTTCTTTGAGTAAGGGAGAACCTTGGAAAACGATGAAATGATGATTAGTAAGAAGCAGTGAGAAAAGAAGTGCAACAAGTAGCATAAAACAATGCACAATATAAAACAACCAAATATAAATATGGAAACCCCCATGGGAATGGTTAGAAATAGATGAGAAAACTGAGTGTAGTTCATAATGCAATCTCAAACTACAAAGGGTCCTCGTCTTCTCATGAAAAAAATGATAAAGGATCCATATGGGAAAAGGGTGCTACACTAGGGGATCCCATCATATGATATCGCTTATGTTGGGATAGTGCACAATGAAAATAAAATGCTAATGCACCAATATACGATGGGGTCGACACTTCAATGAATTTGGGTGGAAAAAGGTTTAAGTGCATTGAAACAAAAGGGGAAACTAACCATGTATATAATCTCCATAATACATATAACTAGTTAAAATAATACATAAAACATGATCCCAAAACAACTGTGAATCTAAATTGAAATCCTACACCCGAGAAACAAAAATACCAAGATCATGTCTCAAAAATCCAGAAAAATAAATCTACTAAAATTTTCTAGGACATGGAAATTATTAACCTTTATATACTCAATAATATCATATCAATAGTGGAGTATATTATGAAGACTCAATAACACCAACATCTAAGGATCTACAAGGAGAGACCAAACTCAGAAGGAAAATTAATATTTTATTCAACGAAAAAATTTGTATAAACATACTAGATGATGCCAAGGTCTAGGGATCTACAAATGGAGAGATCAAACTTAGAAGGAATATCAATATTGAATTAATGGTGGAGTCTAGAGAAATAAACTCAAGAATGCTAAATTTTGAGGATCTACAAATAGAGAGATCATACTTAGAAGGAAAACCAACATGCAACTCATTGTGATAGAATCTAAAGACTCAAAAATGTCATGTTTTGAGGATCTATAACTAGAGAAATCAGACTTGTAAGGATAATCGTTGTTGGATTCAATTGAAAAAACATCCAAACTAGGGAGATGATCCCAAGGAATAACAAAACCAATCATGGCCTCCATGCGAGTTTATTTGAGGGGAGGACATCATCTCAAAGAGAATATACGTTAAAACATTCAATTAGACCAGAGGGGGGTGATGGGTCAATGAGGTATTCCAACAATAATCAGTTAATTTCATAGAATCCTCATCACAGAAATTTTGAGGTCTAAAATAGGTCTCAAAAATAATAAAATAAGAGTTATGATTTTTCAATCAGAAAGAAAGAAAATTACCTTTTTATCATATTTTCAACTTATATCCTTATAATTTTACTTAAACTTCAAGTGTAGGAACTCATTTGATGCAAAATTAAATTACACATCCAATGAGTATGCACTCTGCATACTTTTGATAGACCCACAGTGAAATAAACTGGAACTACATGAAAAAAAGTGAAAATATTCACATTTTTTCATGTATTTCCAATTTATCTCGTCGCGGGTCTATCAAAAGTATGAAAAGCGGGTACTCGTTAGATGAAAAATTTAATTGTGTATCTAACAATGCCTACACATGAAGTTTGAGTAAACCTATAAGGAGAAAAGTCAAAAATACAATTAAAATATTTTTTTTCCCTCCAGAATTATTTACCCTTATCATTGGCATCATCATCTTGAATCCTATTGGTTCTTTTAAAGTTGATGTTGATAGAACATTTTTTTAGGCTCATTTCTTAGCTCAAACTTTCTTTAATGAAGGGCACTTAAATTTTCAATCCATGTCTATAATGCTTTAGAGGTGCTATGCACTGTATGTGCAACCACAAGGTATCATCTTGTGAAGATGTGTTATCTTATCCTATGAAAGATATGAAACTAATTACTTCAACAATTAACAAAATGAACACAACCAATTTTTTCATGTTAGGTGAAGGAAATTTAGTCTACCACAACCCATTCAAAATCAAAATATCCAGAACAACCATGGTTGTCTCTGAATAAAGGAAACTTGTTGTAGAAAACCCTCCAATAGAAATATATCCATAAAAAACAATATTGATGATGATGATTAACATTCACTAAGATCGATTTGGTTTATCGGAACTTAAGAGGGTAAGTGATTAATTTAGATTCTTTAGAATTTTGTTTCTATGATAAAAAATCATTAAGAGAATCTTTCCAAGATCACCATAGTTTTGTTGAGTTAAGAGGTTAGGAAGGTTGGAAGTGTGACAAATATTTTGAAAATGAGATCTAATATGGGTATAAGTTGGACAATATAAGAGAAAGTTATTTTCATCTTCAACCTTCTTAGTGTCACGAAGGTGACACATTCTTTCATCCCATGATGTTTCAGGAATTGACCAATGCCCAGTTTCACTATCAAGTTCGTGAGAATTTGTTCATATCTTAGCAATGCTTTTTCTTTTTCTTTACACTTGTCAAAACAGATAGATAATTTTGATATTCTAGATTAGGGTTGATTACATCCTTATAATACCTTAATTTTATTTTTTCCTCTAACTCTTTATCACACCACATTTTCTCCTTAAATTTTGATTTGATGATATTTCTAATAGTATCTTTATTCTGCAAAATGGTGTCTTCCATGATTCCCCAATAGTTTAGCCAAGACCAAGCATCTTTATTCCATCCTCGCTTCAGTCGATGATGGTTACGAATCGAATTCAAAGCAATTTTAGGAAGCCAATTGTCCTCCATGTTGTTTAACTTGTTCTTATACATTATGTATCTAGTCATAGCCATGCTCTCAATGGGAGATATGCTTGTTTCTAAGAGGAGGATGGGATAGCGTGTATTTCCTTTAATTTTTAGATTATAGGTTATAAAATTCTTTTGTATTTTCTCTATCTTTCTCCGGGATTCACGAGAGATACTACAGCCCCAAACTTCACATCCATAAAGAATAATATGTGTAACAAGATTCTCAAATATGAGTTTATTCTTATCCCAACTCCAAAGATCGACTGATTTACAATTGTTTTCAAGCCCATAATAAGCTTTCCATCCCATAATAATCCTTTTCTCAATGCTATAATTCCAGTTGAGTTTGTGGTGAATATCAATTCCAAGATATTTGTATGAAGTCACTTCCTCCAAGTTATTGTTGTCATATACGAAGGTATCATAAGTGATCTTATTGGATTTAAGAATCATGACCTTATTCTTATAAATATTAATATTCATACCCATATTGGAGCAAAAATCCTTGAGGATTATTAGTTGGGTTTCAAGATCATGGGGACTCATTGCCATAAGAATGATATCATCGACATAAATAAGAACATTAATGACTATACCAGTGAGAGTAGGGTCGACACAACCTGCTTTTTCCAAGCAATCTTCTAACTTGTCATTGTATATGCCAAAAAGGGTAGGGGACAAGGGACAACCTTGTTTGACTAGAATATTGCATTTAATCGCTTTCGAACAACCCTCGGTGTTTTTAAATTGAGAAATAATGTTCTCATACATCCTTGTTGCAACAACCCTCAACTCGAGAGGCAATTTTATCTCTTCCAACCTATTCCAAAGGTTTTTCCTAGGAACCATGTCAAAAACTTTTCTAAAGTCAACAAAAAATATTAGTTTTAGTATTGCGGAACTCCTATGCAATGATCCTAAAGGTAACAAGATGGTCCACAGTTGAATGATATCTCCTAAACCTGACCTGTCCTTTAGATCTTTTATCATGAATTTCTAGCCAAAGGCTAATCTTATTTTCCAAAATAATTCCATAAAGCTTGGCTAAAATCGGGCTAATCATAATGGTCCTATAATTAGAGGGAATGTTTCTATCCCCATTTTTAAAAATAGGAACAATGAGGCTTTATGTCCATGATTTAGGGAAGCCTTGCTTGACTGATAAATTGAAGAGCTTGTGTACATGAGGGATAAGGATAGGCCCTCCAATTTTAAAAATTTTAGCCTGGTAGCCTTCAATGTCCTTAGCTTTCCCATTTGCAAGCCGCTTAACCCCAAACTCTATGTCATCTAAAGAAAAAACTTCATCCTCTGTAGGGACAATAAGAATGGTGTCCATGGCATTACAGAACTTGTGAAGATTTTTAAGGTAGGAATTCCAGGCCCTTAAGGGAATCATATCATTTTCTTTAGTATTGCGGTTTAGAATTTGGCTCCAGAACATCTTAGGATCCAACTTAGATAGTTGTGAAAGTTTCTCTTGACTTTTATTGATATAGTAATTTTTTTTTCCTTTTAATTAGGGATTTGTATGTATTGATCTTATCAAGTTTTAAGGACTCATTAGAAGCATCACTAATGGGTTTCCTAGCAATTTTACATTCTTTATCATACCAAGGGTTGTGTAACAAACCTTGTCGTTACGACAACAAGCCTCACATAACAAGTGCAATTTTTTTTTTTTTTTAGTGTGTGGGTGTAGGAAGGTAATAATGACAATATACTCAACATCGCATCACGACGACGAACACAATGCATGCAACTCACGCCACAACAAACATAACGACCTAACATAAAAGCACATCAAGCACCTGGAAGCAATGTACGACATTCAACCGACGAAAAATAAGAATGACTACCCGCCCGTCCTACACTGCAATGGTTAGGAACTCCA
>SNQJ01S0041192.1:57434-71464 GCA_010110895.2 Picea sitchensis
ACAAGCAATTTCAGAAAGGGAGGACTGTAATGTCTCTTTCCAAATAGGAGCTCCAGAGAGGAGGCTTAATGGTCTAAACTGCCCCGTTAGACTATA
Source organism: Picea sitchensis (assembly GCA_010110895.2). Lineage (NCBI taxonomy): Eukaryota > Viridiplantae > Streptophyta > Pinopsida > Pinales > Pinaceae > Picea > Picea sitchensis. The sequence continues at coordinate 57,531 of SNQJ01S0041192.1, forward strand.
GTCAGGGCCAGAAAGGGGTAAACAAGGTTACTAAAGGTCACTCCAGTCAAAGATGTTATATTCGGAAAGTGACATTGAACTAAAAGTGGTTAAAAGCATTTTTAAGCCAATTTGAGCTAAAAATAAAACAGACGAGCTAAAATTATAAATCAATGGCGAATCAGGATTTCAGGCAACTATAAGAGAAGGTTCAGCAACCTAATTCATCATTATGCATATTTTGACTTGTCATTGAGGAAAGAGACGCATCTCGGGAGAGATGGTTCAATGGATTCCAAGAGGAAAACACCAGTTGATTGATTTCGATGTTGAGAGACACACTCTGATCCGATAATGAATCCTTATATATATATCAGTTTGTAGAAAATATTGCTTGTTTAAAGGCAGCCATGAAAAAGTGGAGCAAGTTTTTCAAAGAAAGGAACCAGGGAGACCTAAAAGAACTCGAGGCAGAAATTGACTCCCTTGTGGTAGGAGAAAGAAAAATCATACGCTAGAGGAAGTAGACTTGGTGAGACTACGTGAGTTGGAAAACATAAGAGACTCTCTACTCGAAAAAGAAGAAATATTCTGGTGGCAAAAAAGTTGAGCGTTATGGCTAAGGGAAGGAGACAGTAACACTAAACTCTTCCACAATGATGTGAATCACATGAAGCTTAAAAAACAATATGGGAATTAAAAAACCACAATGGTGAAAAAGAAGAAATATTCTGGCGGCAAAAAAGTTGAGCGTTATGGCTAAGGGAAGGAGACAGTAACACTAAATTCTTCCACAATGATGTGAATCACAGGAAGCTTAAAAAAACAATATGGAAATTAAAAAACCACAATGGTTAAATTGGTTCAATCCTTCCAAGACTTAACGAATGAAGGAATTCGATTTTTTGAATCCTTGTATAAAGAAAATGAGGGATGCCCCATTCTTGAAATACTGGAAGTTTGTAAGTGATTCGATCCATGCTTCTCGGATGACATGAACAAAGCCTTGGAAGCAAAAGTGAGTGAAGCAGAAATGCAAAGTGCACTCTTTGCCATGCAGAAAGGCAAGAGTCCAGGACCAGATGTGATTATAGTGGAGTTTTATCAAGGCTATTACAATTTTATGAATAACGATTTACTTTAAGTGGTGCGAGAATCTCAGGCCTCCGGCAAAGTTTTGGGAGCTTTCAATGCCACCTTCTTAGCTCTTATCCCTAAGAAACAAAATGCCCCTTCCTTTGAAGACTTCCAGCCCATAGCATGTTGTAACGTTATCTATAAACTGGTAGCAAAGATAATAGCCCGCAGAAGTAAACCCTTCTTCACTGAACTAATCTCGGAAGAGCAGTTTGGTTTTTTGCAAGGGAGGCAGATAACGACGTCGTTTCCTTGGCTCTTTGCAAGGGAGGCAGATAACGACGTCGTTTCCTTAGCTCAGGAAGCTATCCACTCGATTAAAACTCCCGAACAAACGACTGCAATTCTAAAGATCAACTTATCGAAAACCTATGACAAAGTTAATTGGACATTTCTAAGGCTGGCCCTTCTGAAAAGGGGTATGCACCTATCGATAGTCAACTGGATCTTGGGATGTGTTTCACCAGCCTCCTTCGCGGTGCTTATCAACGGATCCCCCTCAAGATTCTCCCATGCGACAAGATGGCTTAGGAAAGGGTGTCCTTTATCACCCTTCTTGTTTCCTTATCATCAGGGAAGCACTCAGCAGGCTCATATCTGAAGCAAAGACCAAACGGAAGATTACTAGAGTAAAGGTATCTACATCTGAAACACTCTCCCACCGATTATTTGTCAATGATGTCCTGTTACTGGAATGGAGATTAATTTTCATAATTTGTGTAGCATCCCTCTCCTTCTTTTTGATGCTTTGAGTAAGCACCCTAAGCAAATCGATAGCTTTCCCGCACATAATCCTTGATGAAGGTCTTAAGTACCTCGGGTTCTATCTGAAACCAGACAAATACATATCAGAAGATTGGAACTTGTTAGACAAAAAAAGTCGAGTCGTGTATCTCTTTCTGGGGTAATCGACTGTTATCCAGAGGACGGCGTCTAGTGCTTTTAAAGTCAGTTTTAGAAAGTGTCCCGGTCTACTGGACATCGATTGTGGCAGTGCCTATAGGGATACTTACAAAAATAAAAAAACCTCGGCTTTAGATATTTGTGGTCCGGCACCAGTCAGGCTGGAGGAACAGTGCTTGCTAAATGGAGTAGAATTGCTTTTCCCAAGGAGCGGCAAGAAGCTTGTGGCAACTCTCAAAGAACAAGAGCTTGTGGGGGGAATACTAAAATCCAAATATCTCAGAGGAATGCAAATAGAGGAGTGGTATCGACAACCTAAAAAATCTAAAAAGGGATCAATGAAATGGAAAGCCCTCTCTTCTACGTTCCCACTTGTGGGCCAGTGGACAGTATGAAGGGTGGGAAATGGTAAAAAAATCCATCTGGGAAGCGATCCGTGGCTAGGGGTAGGTGAAAATCTTATTTTATCGAACAACCTTATTCAGACTTTGCAAGAAGCAGGCATCACTTTCCTATCAAATGCGCAAGCCCAAAGGCCCCAGATTCGAGGCAGAGTGGGCTGGAAGGGAAGTTCGATGTTAGGCTTATCAAGCGAGAAGGAAGGCGGTAGCAGAGGCCAGCATTGTAGGTGACAAGGCCTGGTGGTGGAGTCCCCTGTGGAAGTTATGCAACCCCTTAAGTGCAAAATCACCATGTGGTTGGCGTTGAACGACCAATTGCTCACCTGGGAGATAGGGAGGAAGAGAGGATGGGTAGGCCCGAGCATGTGCCCCTTTGTAAAAAAGAAGAAGAGATTGCCTCCCATCTATTCAATTGTTGTGACTATGTCGTTGGCGTTGAACGACCAATTGCTCACCTGGGAGATAGGGAGGAAGAGAGGATGGGTAGGCCCAAGCATGTGCCCCTTTGTAAAGAAGAAGAGACTGTTTCCCATTTATTCAACTGTTGTGATTATGTGACGGGTGTGATAATTCAAGTCATTGAAAAAAGAAAGAAATAAAATGATTTTAACATTTGAGGTTAATAATAATTTATGGGACAGACTATCTCGCACACTGATTTTTGCAGTTCAGTTCTTTTTCTGTTAAATTTGATGATGAGCTTCTCCAATTTCTTCACTGTCCTCTTGCTGAATAAGTTATTCCAAAAGCTAACTATCACTTATATAAGTGTAACTACAGTGAAATGGTAACAGAAGAAGCCAAAACCCAACTTCCGAGATTGGATGGAGAATAATTCAGTCAACTTCTTTGGTTCTTTTCCTTGTATTCTTAAAAATAGTGTCTGGTGGGCAAGAAACTCCGCCATCTTCAAAGATAAGCATATTCCCCTGAGATATGTACCATTCAGATCGCCACCTTCACGTGGGAACACCAAGTTGAGTCAAAGGTTAAGAAACGCGGGATTCCTATTATGTCGTTGATTGAGGAAGGGGTCCCGTGGGGATTCTTCGACGGTGCCTGCCAAGGGCACCCTCCTCAGGCAGGAGTTGGTGTTGTTCTTTTCCCTGCTAGGAACCACTCTATCCGAGCTCAGTATGCGCCAGGCCGAGGCATAAACAACCGTGCGGAATTCGCAGCTCTCAGAACCCTTATCTTCTTAGCGCAGTAAAAAGGTATTAAAAAGCTTCAAGTCTTCGGGGACTCGAAACTGGTGATTGATTGGTCAAACAATATATCTGTGGTATCAAACGTTGGGTTGGAAAACCTGATTGAAGATTTAACTGTGGTATCAAACATTGGGTTGGAAAACCTGATTGAAGATTTAAAGGATCAGATCAAACAGTTCAAATGGATATCGTTCAAGCATGTCCTCAAGAGAACTTAATAGCGAAGCTGACACACTATCAAAAGAAGCCCTTCAATTACCAAAAGGTTCGCTTGGTTACTACGAAACTCTCGATGGAATAGAAACCAAGGCAGTGGAATACCGGCTTTAATTCAGTTTGTGTTGCACTATAACATGCACAGTTAAGTATATGGGTTGATTAAAGGTATAGAGAGTCTTTTGCTGCTCTATTGCATGCGCAGTCTTTTTTATGTTCAGTATATATCGTCATATGGAAAGTCAAATCATAACTTTCGGCGGTAGTTTCAGTGTGTGAGGATGATGGGAGTTATTTTGTACAGTAGACATGAAGGTAGGTTCAGATAAGACTTCTTGATCAACCTTACTAAGGCGGCTTTCTCTGTGTCGCTCATTGACAGAACAACATGTATATTCTTTTTTAATGGAAATAAAATACATGTGTTAAACAAAATGAGATGACTGTTTGACTTGTATTCATTCATATTTTATAGTCTCTCAAATTTACTCTAATTTAGGACCATGGTATTCATTCATATTCTATAGTCTTTCCGATTTACTAATATATTATTTTATCCTTATGGATGATTTCGCATTAATCTATTAAGGCCTTCATTGTATTCATTCATATTCTATAGTTTTTTCTATTTATTCAATATATTATATTATTTAATCTTTATGGATTATTTCATATTAATCTATTTGTTTTGGATATATTTTATATATTTATTCAATAAATTAGAGCCTTCATTTTATTCATTCATATTCTATAGTCTTTCTTATTTACTCAATATATTATTTGATATTTATAGATTATTTCATATTAATCTATTTGTTTTAGATATATTTTATATAAACTCAATTGGATTTAAGTACCTCTTTAAAAATGATTGGATTTAAGTAATTCTTTAATAGTGATTGGATTTAAGTAATTCTTTAATAATGATTGGATTTTATTATTGAAATAGTGATCGTAACTCATCTTGATTTTTCAGAGAAAATCTAATTCAATTTGTTGTTGATTGGAGATTGTAGTGGCATGTTCTTTCACTGTAATGAAAATCAAATCATTTGAAAGTGGAATAATGTATTTTTATGGGTGAAAATTTGATCTTTTGAATGTTTTTGTATTTTTCAATATTTGACACATTCATCTAACTGATTTTGTTCCTTTCTTAATTCGATTTCTCAAAACAAGGCACAAGGATCAATAAGATAAATTATCATATTATTAGACTTTTGTTCATTGATATTTTAAAAGTTAAAATATGTCATTAAGAGAACAAAAAGCTTGTTGCTATGTATTTATTCTTGGAGAAATAGAGACATTATCATTGATATGTTATTTTGAATTGATTTAAAAATGTGAATCATAAATCTGTAGTTTATCTTCATTGATTTGTAGAAATTAGTTGCATTTTGAAGGAGATAACGAAGTTTATCCCAAGTTTGAAATATTTTGTCCACAATAATTCAAAGTTAAGCTTGAAACCCTTTTAAAGGATCCCCTCAAGTCAACATGAACCAATCTAGAAGCAAGAGGGAATGAGGCTGGTGGCAGGACACACCCCCTACTGGTTATCTTGGATCACATTTTATTTAAGAATATTTCTAGGCAATAACAATGCTATATTTTGTAATATTTTTATTGGAAAAAATCCATCGCTCTCTAGAACATACTCGGGGGTAATGAATAGTGATGCACTGTTTAGTTTTCTCAAACTTACATCATTATTAATGGACATTTAATCTATAATCATGGAATTATGTGCTCGTCTAAACCAAAAAATACATTTAAAAGTTGGATGATATTATATGCAAATAATGGAAGGAGATTGACAATATTCACAAATTTTGTTCAGGCCATTCAAGAAAATTTTGAATATATTCTTCGGATATATTACAAGACTGAATTACTTGTATGCCTAATTATCTAGTTTATTCACTGCAGCATGAGTTAATGATTGAGAACAAAAGATGCTTCCAATAGAGTCATTATCAATGAGCATTCGATCTATAATAATTGGTATAAAACAATATACATTTCAAAGTCTGAAGATATAATATGCAAATAATGGAAGGAGAAGATTGGCAATATTCATAAGTTCTATTAAGGTAATTCAAAAAAAAAATTGAATGTATTCTTCAGATATAGTGCAAGACTGAATTGCAAGACTGAATTACTTGCATGCCTAATTATCAATTTTGTTCACTAATAGTGCATGAGCTAATGATTGACAACAACACATGCTTCCAATAAAGTCACTATCTCATTGTTGATTTATAATTATTCCCAAAGGATTTTCCCAAAGGATGTATCTAATGCATATTGGGATAGGGGATGCCCCCTAGCATCCTCCAGCCCTAATAGAGGGCATCTAGTTGTTCCTTGTAACATTGTCCATTTAAAAGGTAGAAAAAATCTCATTATTTTTTACCATGATACTTGTAGCATGTAGGTCCCATTATCACTCTTAAACTAACAGAGAGTTAGTTTAAGAGTGATAATGGGACGTACATGCTACAACCTGCAAAGATGCCAATACTCCCAAATCATCACCTGCAAAATGGGATGAGTTGCGGATTTTGGGAGGAGGGTTAGTTTAAGAGTGATAATGGGACGTACATGCTACAACCTGCAAAGATGCCAATACTCCCAAATCATCACCTGCAAAATGGGATGAGTTGCGGATTTTGGGAGGAGGGTTAGTTTAAGAGTGATAATGGGACGTACATGCTACAACCTGCAAAGATGCCAAAATCCGCAACTCATCCCATTTTGCAGGTGATGATTTGGGAGTATTGGCATCTTGGAGAATAATAAAAATTGCAGGAACAATTTAGAGCTTGGGGGAGCATTTTGAAAATCTTAGAAGCAAGGTGGTGCCTTGGAATTGTGAAGAGGCAAGTTCTAAGTGCTTATGTGAAGAAACATGTTGAAGCTAGATTTTCCTTCAAATGTTTTCAATTTTCTTATCGATATTCATATTTTCATAGTTTATCGTTTTGTAAAATTTTGCATTCAACTATGTCAAATTTCCAAAATCTTCTTTCAAAGGACAAACTTCAAACTCAAAATGAAACCCAAAATGAAACCGTTTTACAATGATGATAGTGCAAGGCAATGAGGCCAAATTGGAGAAATAAGCGATGTTCCACCAAAGGCTGGGGGGCCAGGGAGACGAAGTGGGGAGGCGCGCACAAGGGGCGTGTGAGTACCCCCAAATTTTAGGAGATTTTATGGGGAAATGGGGGAATGAGGATGCCATTATATAATATAAAAAATTAAAAATAAAATTTTAAGATTTTTAAAATCATGTTTCAAAAGCATTAGAAACAATTAGAGACAACATATCAAAGTATGCTCATGAATATAAAAGAAACGAACCCAAGTGCAATACATATCTAGAGATGGAACATGCATCTGCTGTCAGTCAGGGCTCTAAATGGCCTCTACAACATCAAATAACATACTAAGAAGAGTTAAGTCCTTTACTATAGGTGGGAATGCCAGTAGAAAACAAAATAGCCATGGGGTGAATTACTAGAACCCGTGAATTCCTGGAATCTCATGGCTCATGAGTGCATTGTTGTCAGTCCTCCATGTCATGAAATCATCAGATTGGCATCACTTCTGTTAACTCTCTCCTCTCCACATCCCTCCTCCCTGTATCAAATTCAATCCGTGCATTTTGTTGATGTGGACTCTGGAAAATGACCCCTCAAGAGGATCACAATCACTTTTGATGATGGTGAACAACAGTGTTGAGTTGGAATTAAGATCCAAGTTGGCTAATTACAACTCAACACTGTTGTTCAAAAAACTTCAAACCCATATCATCAGGAAAGACATCCACATCTTTGTCTTTCCCTTCAGTAATACTCTTCTCTACGCTTGTATATAGGAAGCTGAGGAGGTTGGTGTACATACACTACTAAGTCCCTTGGGACACGAAGGCGACAGAGCTACAAAGAGAAGGGATTCAATAGAAGAGTTATACTTGGAGTGAGAAGGGTACATTTTTCTTTTGAGGTCATTGACAAAGGGAGTTCAACAATCATTTTATACCTCTAATGAAGGGTACATAAAGAGCTTGGTTCTCTTATTGATTAAAATGTATGGGTTCAATACCCTCATACATGATAGAATTCAGTTGAAACATTGCAATCTTGTCAATCTTGAAATCTTGAAAAACCGTTAAGTCTGCTGAATTTTGAATGGGACCTAATTCTACTTTCTCCATGTATGAAGGATCAGTAGGGTTGGAACCACTCTCAAACATCCACAAGGAGCAATTAGTAATGGTAATGTTAAAGGAATTTAGTCCAATGAGGTTGGAACCACTCTCAAACATCCTGAAACAATTAATGGTAATGTTAAAAATTTAAGTAAAAGGATGAAAATGAAAGATAAAGGAGAATGTCACTTTTAAGAATTTAACATTACCATTAATTACTACCCTCAAATGCACACCTAAACACCTTACAACTCCAACTTCTTACTTAGGTTTTAGGGAAACGTCCCCCTAGAGTCCCCCCGTCCCGGGGACGTGGGGAACGCGTCCCCTGCGTCCCCCACCCTGGGGGACGCGTCCCCGTGGAACACTGGAAATAAGAAAGTGGAAATGGAGTTTGAAGTGGTACTTCATGCTAATTTTAACTTGTAATATAAACTCTAAAGAATAATCAATAACCTATGAAAACCAACCCTTTTATAATGATGATAGTGAATGGCAATGAGGCCAAATTGGAGAAATAAGAAAGTGGAGATGGAGTTTGAAGTGGTACTTCATGTTAATTTTAACTTGTAATATAAACTATAAAGAATAATCAATAACTTATGAAAACCACTTATGTGATACACAATTAAAATAACAAAAAAAATGCTAGAAACAATGGCAAGACACAAATGGTTATGCCGTATTCACAATGATTATCCTTTTAAAATAACAAAAAAATGCTAGAAACAATGGCAAGACACAAAAGGTTATGCCGTATTCACAATGATTATCATTTTAAAATAACAAAAAAAAAGCTAGAAACAATGGGAAGACACAAATGGTTATGCCGTATTCACAATGATTATCATTTTGAGTCATACTATAGCAAAATTGTACAATTTAGTCATCATTACCCATGGACTAAGGAATATCCAAATATGACTTGGCAAGTTTGAGAAGGTTCAATGCAAAATTTAGAAGAAACAAGATAACTTAAAATCCTGAGAAAATTTAAAACATTGAAAAGGATATTCTATAAAATGGACTTTTAAGCACTCGCAATTTGTCTCTCCACAATTACAAGTCACCAATTTGTTGCTAAGAGCTTCAAAATGATTCTCCGAGCTCCAAAATTAACTGCAATTTTTGTTCTCTAAAATGTGGCTTCTCTCAAATCTTCACATGCAAAATGGTATAATAAGTGAGGTATGCTAAAGTGAAACCATGCAATTTGGCCATCGTTAGGTGTTAGATAAGGCATGTCCAAATACGCCTTGGCAAGGGGAGGTTTTGAACCTCGTGCATCTCTCATTGTGATTATCTCCAACTTTGTCTTCTCTTGGACAAGGTCATCCCACAGATATACCATTAAAATATTACCAACTACTATTATAATTCACAGTGAATACCATCCTACTCTCTCTAAAACCCAAGGGAAGAAGGATAGGGGAATTATTTCTCAAAGAGGGTGAAGGGAATTACTACTCAAAGAGACGGATAGGGGAATTATTTCTCAAAGAGGGTGAGGGGAATTATTTCTCAAAGGAGGCACACTGCAATGCTCTCTATATACTTCTATCTCTAATTTTTACCTTTCCCAGAAACGATATACACAATATGTGGTTCTATTCTAATTCAATGTCGACGTTTCATTGGTTTATGGCTCACTACGATGGTAAGTTATCAAACTCTAAACAGTTTCCTTTCAAATTTAATCATGATTGGCTGCAGGAAAAAGAATTTGAAGCTCTCGTTAAAAAGGTTTGGAATGATCCATCTTTCCTCTCAGAAGGAAATCGGCAGCTCAGACTCGTTCTTAAACTAAAAGAGCTAAAATTTCGCACAAAACAGTGGTTCAAGGAACATCAATCCAGAAACCAAGCTAGTATCGTGCTACTGGACTCTGAGATCAATGAAACTTTAACCCAGCTTATAGCGGATCCTACAAACTTTGCACTGTCAGCGTCCCTTCGGCACACTGAACAGAACAGAAATCGGTTGTTCAAAAAGGATGAGGAGCTTTGGCGTCTAAGAAGCAGAGCACTTTGGTTAGCCAGCGGAGACAAAAACACTCCTTATTTCCACAAGGTCGCTAGCCAAAACAGAGTCAAAAAATTCATTTAGGGAATTAAAAATGATAGCGGTGATCTTATTTCGGGGCAGGATAATATAAAGGCAGAGGCGGTTAAATTTTTCAAAGGTTATTACAGAGCTCCCTTTAAAACTCACTGATACTCAACTGGCCCTTATCGATACCTATCCTCGAATGGTGAATCCTGAGGAAGCGGCCTCCTTATGCGCCCCGGTCACTTTGGCTGAAATTAAGGATGTTTTGTTTCACTTTAAAAAAGAAAAAAGTCCAGGCCCAGATGGCTGGACCTCGGTGTTCTTTATATTTTTCTTCGATCTAGTTGGAAAAGATCTCCTGGCTATGGTGGAGGAGACTAGAAGGCGAGGAGCAGTTGTAAGTGATCTAAATGCCACATTCCTAGCATTAATTCCAAAGGCAAATAATCCATCTTCCTTTGATGATTTCCGTCCGATTTCTCTCTGCAATCTTTGCTACAAGGTAATCACCAAATTAATAGCCAATAGACTAAAACCTTTTCTTTCTAGTTCCATCTCCTTCAAACAAATGGGCTTTCTTCAGAACAGGCGCATTCAAGATGCTTTGGGGAACAGCCCATGAAACCATTCACAGTATTAAAAGAAAAGGAAAAAAGCTTTCATCCTCAAACTAGATTTAAAAAAGGCTTTTGACACTATTGACTGGGACCATCTGAGACTGATTTTGCAGAAAATTGGAGTGGGTTTGCCAATGACTAACTGGATTATGTCCTGTGTCTCGTCCGCTTCCTTCGCTGTTTTAATTAATGGGGAAGCTACAGAATTTTTCAAAAGTAGTAGCGGAATTAGGCAAGGATGCCCACTCTCCCCCTTGCTTTTCATTTTAGTCATGGAAGACCTCAGCTTGACGCTGAAAAACAGTCTGGAGGCAGGTACCATTTCAGACATAAAAGTCACAAGTTTGATCAAAGTCCTTCATATCTTATTTGTAGACGACGTTGTAATTATGTCAAAAGCAAGTTTCCCCGAATGGAAGGAAATCCTCAGTCTTATCAATATTTTCTGTGATGCGGCTGGTCTCTCAATCAATCCAACAAAAACCTTCATTTATTTTGAAGGACTCTCTGAGGCAGAATTGATTCCTTTTAAATCTCTGCTCCCTTTTAGCTTCTGTGCTCTTTGAGGGGGTTTCAAATATTTGGGATACTATCTCAAAACAGGCCCTCAAAGATTGGCTGGTTACAAAGATTTCAACTAAAATTGAAAATTGGTCTCACAGGTGGTTATCATTGGGGGAAAGATATGTTCTGATCAAAGCAGTTCTGGAAAGCATGGCAGTTTATTGGATGACTTTGGAATTGATTCCAAAGTCTGTTTTATCAAAAAAGATTAGAAGGACGATTTTCAATTTCCTCTGGAATGGCCGTTTAAAGACACATCACTTCCATCTCTGCAGCTGGAAATTAATCTCCAGACCAAAAAAAGAGGAGGGTGGGATTTTAGAAACCTGTTTCACTTTAATACAGCTTTAATTTCAAACTCTCTATGGAGAGTTCTCACTCAGGACAGTCTCTGGCATCGCATTTTATTTGGTAAATACCTTCAAAGTTCCTCTCTTTTGTCATGGCTTAGAAAGCAGACTTTCAACACAAAGGAGGTGTCTAGATTCTGGTCCAGCCTCATTCGAACTGTCCCCATCATCCTTCACTGGATCGGTTGGCTTTCCAGGCGCAGGAGACCAAATCCTTCTTGGCAGAGACCAGATTTTAAGCTTGGGTGATCACGCCTTCCTTCATCCTGAAACCATCACTCTTTTAAATCAGAATTCTGTTGTGGTTCTGGCTCAAGCCAAAAAAGGTAGAGATCCGATCACTTTGACGGATACCTCGGTTGGTTGTGGTTTTTAAGTCTAGCGCAGATCTCGGCTTGTCAGGATCCCACGGGGCCGAATGGAATAATTATATCTCCTCTTTAAACTCAGCCGGGGTTTACTCAATGATCATTCTGAAGACACATTAATCTGGACAGGAGGTACTCATCTGGAGTCATTTCGGCCAAGAATGCCTACGCAGCAATCTTCTCAACTCTGACATTTCAATTTTCTCAAGGCTGGCGACTTCAAATCTGGAAATGGAAGCTTCCCTTAAAGATTATATTATTTTTTCTTCTGGCTGTGCAGAACCGGATACTGACGTGGGGCAACCTTCAGACAAAAGGTTGGAATGACCCAAGTCTTTGCCCCCTCTGCAAACATTCCTCTGAAGATGTCTCCCATATTTTTATAGACTACACTTTCACAAAAACGGTTTGGGCGAACTTCCAAAATATAACAAAAATGAATATAATTTGGAGAGGCCGTTCCCTTCTCGACTGTATGAACTCCTGGACTGCGTTTAATATCTGGCCCAAAAGACTCCCGGTGCTGATATGTTGGCACACCTGGAATCAACGAAATGCTTCACTGTTCAAAGACAAATTACCCTCAGCTTGGGCAACTGCTCACAAAGTGATAGCAGACTTAAACAGCTTCTCTTCTGTCATTAACCCTCCTATATTAAGACAAAAACAGTTTTGAAAATTGACCAGGTTTTCATTGCCTATTTTGATGGTGCATCGATTGAAGGTGCTGCTATGTGTGGTGCTGGGGAACCATCAAGCTTGACAGCTCGCAGACTTACCATTGGTTTTTCAACGGAGGAACGGGCACGAATACAAAAGCAGAGTTAATAGGCGCTTGGGCTATTCAATATATTCAAATCCTGGGAGACTCAAAAGTCATTATCGACTGGATCAACCTTAAAGGCAAACTGGGAAACTGATTGCTATAAATTCCGAAGGTTGGAAGCGAAGGATTAGAGACCTCCTCGGCACCTTCAAGGGCACTAGTTTTCAGCATATTTTCAGGGAATCAAATCAACAAGCAGATCTTTTATCAAAGCGTGCCCTCTCGGAGACAATTGGGAAACTCACTTTTCTTGAGATGGATCCACTGCTGGACATCTCCAGCATGTGGTCTTCTCCTAACTCCCTTCCTTTGCTTAGAGATCTCTATGTGCTTCCAGATTACTGCTTCACTCTGATCCCTCTTCTTGAGTCAAGAAGTTTTCTCAGGTTCTCGTTAGTTTTTGAGTTCTACTGTTGGTTTGAGGCAGGGGCTCTAAGATGTCAGTTTTTGTTTTTTTTAAGAACTATTTTGCTCCTTTCTGTTCCTTTCTCGAGGTTACTTCATGTGATTTTTGTTTCTGTTTTTAAGTTACTTGGAAGTTGTCATTAAAATTATTAATATAATTTTGAGCGAATTTCTTATTGGAAAAAAGTTATCAAACTCTACAGTGTTCTTGTTGCAACACCAATCGGTCTTTTTATTGTGATTTAGATGGGATGCCAAAAACATCCTTTGACAGATTGTTTCTACATATCATAGATATGGATTTTCAATACTTATTAGGCATACCTTAATCCACTATGCAATTTATTTTGGCATTGAGAAAGGCAATTAAAGTGCATTGTGTCGCTGCCATCAACAACATTTCATGATCTGGTATTGGCACTGAGCTAAGCCCTAGCCTCCCTTTTGCACAAACCCTAATGACCTGGGATTTCTCATGGCGTCCGTTCTAGGGTCCATTTTTTAATAGATCATGCATAAATGTCCTCGGAAATTACTCTCAGACCATAAACCTGTAAATCTAGTCATCAACCCCATGCTTGTTCAGGGACTAATGTCATTTTGATTCAAACACCTTTGGTTCTAGTGCAAATATGAGCAACATCATCTCTGCCACATCGTCTTTCAAATTCGCTTTCCTTGACTCGCAATGC
>SNQJ01S0041193.1:10199-21561 GCA_010110895.2 Picea sitchensis
CATTTGAAGGGAAACTTCCCTTGATATTTTCCTGATCCTTTCTTTAACCTTCTCACAAATTTTGCCTCAATATCATCAAATTCTGAATCAGTATTCTTGTCTTCTTTAAAAGATGCTTCTCTAGTACTGGATTTATCTTTGTTGATTATCATTTCATATGTAGTTAGAGTTCCAAGAAGTTGATCAATGGACATATTTTTAAGATCATTTAATTCTTCTATTGCAGAGACTTTTGGATTAAAGTTTTTAGGCAGAGATCTTAAAATCTTCTGAACTAAGAGTGAGTCATCAAACTTCTCACCAAGACCCTTCATGGCATTTACAAGCTCTTCAACTCTTAAAAAATACTTGCTAATTGTTTCATCTTTATTCATCTTTAGTTGTTCAAATTTCAATCTGTATGTTTGAAGCTTGGCATCTTTTACTTTCTCATTTCCTTCATAACTGCTAATAAGTTTATCCCACATTGCTTTGGCAGTATCAAGATGCATCACCTTTAGAAACTCAGCTTCAGCAAGTCCATTCATAATACTTCGGACTCCATTAAGTCCATTTAGAATAACATTCATTCCCTTAGCATTAAAACTAAACTCTAACTTATCATCGTTGTCGGCTAGCACAACAGGCTTTGTATAACCGGTCTCTATCCCAAACATAAATACCAAGGCCATTAAGTATGTTCTCATTTCTAATCTTCGAGAAGGAAAATTTGTTCCATCAAGCGAGGGCTTAGAGGTGAAATTCCTTCATGAATTTTCATGTTTAAGATTACTGAGATCTACCTTTGATAAAAGGAACCATTCGATACCAATTGTTGGAAATTACTGAGACAAAGCTGAGGTGAATCGGTTGTAATTGAGCTTAAACAATTTTTAAGCCTATTAAAATTTTATTAATCTTATTCAAGTGATCATCAATAGTATAAAACATATGAACAACATAAATAAAGAACACATGATCTACACATAAGTTATACCGCAGTGATTTTCACAAAGGAAACCCTTAAAGGGAAAACCTCTTCTTCTTGAGAGTGATAGGCGATTATTTTAAAGGATTCGCACGTACATCATCTGCAATTGGTACCAACTCCAATGTGAGGTTGCTATACCTCTCTGTTTTTAAAAGTACAACTTGTTTGAAACCAAATCTCTGGTTTCTAGCACCCACTAGAAGGCACCAAAGCGGATGGAAGCACCAACTTTAATTTACGGACTCCAACACGCATAAGAGAGAACTTGTTCTCCCTTGCACCACCACCTTACCTGGTTTCTCTGGCTACAACGGTGGAAAGCTACAACTTCTGTGTTCAAGCTCCCATGAACCTCACAGGGACAAGTCCTCACCGAGCACCTCCAGCCTCCTATTATATTAAAGAATGAATAAACAAACAACTACACAGATAAACCAATTCTTACTACACTCTTTCTCACGTTACGTAAGTCGTTCTTCCTGAAGCGTTCTGCAATTCTTCTCTTCCTCGTCACATTTGCAAATCTTCTTTGCATCAACTTTTTATGTCATTAAACCTTCAACTTGCTCTTTGTCGTTCTTCTGCGCTTCAACTTGCTCGTTATTCTACTTGCTTCAACTTACTCTTGTTATTACGCTGCGTTTAATCTCTATGTACATATCCTCAATTTCATCCTGTGTATACTCTCCTATTCCCTTTCTTATAGTTTCATTCCTTTTTCATCGAGCGATAAGCCCTTCATTGTCTCATTTTTCTTTTATACACCTCCCGATGGTTCAACTTCCCAACTCCTTAGACAAAGAGAGTCGATTGTCCGGAATATTTGAAAGCGTAACTAAAATGCCTATTGATTTTCAATCCTTAGGTCCATTTGCTATGAGATTCAAACTAAAGAGTTAAGGAAACGGTAACCCTCCGATCAACACTTGATGCAACGGTTCATTCCACCGATTTCACATATCGCGATTTGATCGTATCACGATGTTCAATGTTCTTGTCACTTACAAATCGATCTGAAATTCCAATGGAACTTACGCACTAGCTCCTTCCCAAATATTACTATGGTCGCAACCAGCGCCTATGCAAAAGCGCGTAATTTCGTTTACGTGATTTCGATACTATCTTTCGTTGACATTAAATTAAATTTGATCACTTGCCACATGTTTTGTGATTCCATGGTCTAGATCCGATCTTGATTTAATGACTACGATTGAATCAGCGATTTCACGATTTTGGCATTCTTGTTGCATTGGGTTCTTTGCCTCTCTAAGTAATGCAGCGATTCGCAAAACTTCGATATGGAGTTTGATCAACGGTCGGATCTGATCTCTATTCAGCATTGCGATTAAATCGATTTCGCGTCAGCGTCTCCGGGATTCTGATATTAATAAATTTGACATCTCCAACTCTTGATCCCAAACTTCGACATGGAGTTAGATCAGCGTTCCAGATCTGACTTGATTCAGCAGTAATGATTGAATGCATAATTTTGCATGCTCAGCGAAAGTCAACTTTATTATTGTTGCATTGTTTCTTTGACATCTCCAACCGCCAATCTCCGCCGAACCGGCATGGATTGGAATCAGCGGTCTAGATTCAACCTTAATCGGCGCTTATTACATCACCGATTTCGATAGGTTAGGGAACCTATTCCTTTGACTCTCCAGTAAACGAACTGACGATCTTTCCCAACGTGTCCTTCGATGATGGGGCCGGTTAATTCCTCTTCTTCGGGATTTGTAGGCCCCTTTTCTCGCTATTTATACTTTAAAAGAATGCAGGTTCTCGCCGTCAACGATGAATTGGATCAGTAGCAGATTAGACGAGATCTATCCTCCTCTTCCAATGGGGCTCTTCTTGTCCTAAAATTCAGATCGGTAGCCCTCGTTCTATCGGGGTACGGATGGGATCAACGATCGATGATTCTTCTCAAACTGCGAGTCTTGATCTTTCGATCAATGTTGCATTGCAGCCGATCATTGAGCCTTCTGAACTTATCTTACGTTTTGCTGTCGATTACAACTTCACATACTCATGCCATATTCAACATTGTACGCTTGTTGCAATCAATGACAAGCATTCTTTGTCTATTAAATATTTTCCATTAGTTGTGTTAAATATTTGCCAACAGGTTGCCGCGCGCTCTTCCTTTGAAGCGGTATATAGACAAAATCCACCAGTTCTCTCATACCTACGGGTGCCTTGAGTCTGGCGGAGGTTGACTAAACACTTACATTTCGAGAGTTTATTCTTTGTACCCTCAAAGAATTTGGTCATGGCACATAATTCCATGAAGAAACATGCAGATCAAGGTCGCTCTGAGCGTCAATTTGCATAAGGGTATCAAGTGTTTCTTGGTGAGAAACCTTACAAACAAAACTTCCCTCAAGGTCAAGCATTGTGAAGCATAAGCCAAATTTTATGGTCCTTATCAAATTCTCAAGCGAGTGGGGACAATGGCCTACCAATTAGAGTTTCCCAGACACTCTAAGCTCCATCCTTTTTTTCATGTTTTTTGCTTAAAGAAGTTGATTGGAGCTAAGTGCCAAATTCAAACCAACCTTCGAGTTAGCTGAAAAGGATCATTTGAAACACAACCCGAGCATTTTGGACCGGTGTGAGCACCGCCTACATGAAGAACCATAAAGGAAGTGCTAGTCTAGTGGAAAGATACAGCTCCGTGAGGCGCCACTTTGGAACCGACTACCATTCTGCAGCAGTTTCCATCTCTCAAGCCTTGAGGACAAGGTTGTTTTTAAAGTGGACATGTTAGGGTCCTAACACCGCACATAGAGTAGAACAATATATTAGCGGATGTAATAAAGGTCAATATTAATAAAGGTCAATATTAACAATACCTTTCAATAAAATAGAATAAAATGGATGTAAGAAGACCTAATAGAAGCTTAAGCTACGAAGGATCTTCCTCTAGATGCTTCTTTAGTATAAATAGGATTCGAGTGTATGAGAACCCTAAGCGGATATTATTGTGATTAGAGCTCTGCTCAATTGGAGTTTCCCCCTCCGAAGAGGCCCGTGAACATTCTTTCAGATTCAAAGTGCTGTTACATTGTTATTCTTATATCATTTCAATGTTATTGTGGTGTTTTTTTTTTTTTTTTTTTTTTTTTTTTTTTTTTTTTTTTTTTTTTTTTTTTTTTTTCATACATTTTATATTTGGTATATTCTGAGATGATAGATTGACTAAGGTAGTTCACTAGATTGGCACAAAAGTAAGAAGTAGGAGTCGAGGGTATGAGAACCCTAGCTTGGATATTATTGTAATAGAGCTCTGCTCAACTGCAGGTTGCCCCCTTGAAGGGGCCCGTGAACATTGCTTTCAGATTCAAAGTGCTATTTCTGTTGTTATTCTTATATCATTTCAATGTTATTGTGGTGAATGTTCTGGTTATATTGTTGTTATTCTGCCATTACTAGCATTTTATTTCAGTTCTGCATACATTTTATATTTGGTATATTACAGATAGATTGACTAAGGTAGTTCACTAGATTGGCACAAAAGTAAGTAATATTCCTACATTCGATGGATTGAATAATTTAGAGACATTTATATTTGAATTTGAAGGAATTGTACCAGTACAACAGAGGTTGTTGGCACTAGACAAATCTTTGAAAACAACACCAGCTAGATGGTGGGAAACACACAAGAAGAACATCGCAGAGTGGGTAAAATGTCACACCTTGTTGACAATGTGCTTTTCAGACCAAGCTGAAGATTTCAAAGTTCGATACACAGGTCAGAGTTGTCCTAAGGACCATGTGCGAAGTTGTGAGGAAGCCTGGAGAAGCATTCCTAAAGAACAGTGGGCACATAAATTCATTAACACCTTAGATACTACATCTATCAACTGGTATCTTCAAGCAGAACTGCGCTTAGTCACTACAGATTGGTATGGTATGACCCATAATTTTATAGCCATGTTCCTATTTGAAATTCAGTACCCCACAGTAGATCAGGCTTTACAAATTTTAAGATAGAAGGTCTTTGAGGAGGCACCTAACCCACCTCTTGAACAAGAAGAAGATGAATGGATTGTGCCTCTTCAGCGGTTACAAGGTTGTTATAATATTAATGCTGATGAGGATGATGACCCTTGGAATGTGAACATTTCAGAAACTAAAGGACAAAGAGATATAGAAGGGCTAGGGATTGAATTATCTTTTGTTGGGAAGCCCATTAAAATTAACAAGGTTAATATTGGAACAGAGAAAGCACCTAAGTTGGAAAATGTTGGAGACTATTGGGATGATTCTACTATTAGTAAGATTACAGAACTATTGCATGAGTATTAGGACTTGTTTCCAACCAAGTTTGCGGACATGAAGGGAATTAAAGGGCCCATGGGAGAAATGAAGATTCCTTTGAAAGTAGATGCAAGGCCTGTCAAGCAGAGGCCCTACAGACTGAATCCCAAGTACAAGAAGAAATATAAGACTGAATTAGATAGAATGTTGGAAGCAAGAATTATAGAACCAGTCGAAGAATATGAATGGATCAGCCCTATGGTGGTCAAAGATAAGAAGACAAGAGAAATCAAAATCTGTGTAGATCTAAGGAAATTGAATGATGCATGTTTACATGATCCATTTCCTACACCTTTTACTGATGAAGTTATAGATAATGTAGGAGGACAAGAAGTTTATTCATTCACAGATAGATTTTCAGTCTATCACCAGATCAGAATTGCTAAGGAGGACAGACATAAGACTACATTTGCAACAGAATGGGGTTCTTTTCAATACACTGTGATGCCTTTTGGTTTAAAGAATGCACCAACCATCTTTTCCAGGGTGGTGGTCGAAGAATTTAAGGAATTTTTACATAATTTTTTGGAGGCATACTTTGATGATTGGACCATTTTTAGTCTATTGAAAAATCATATTGAATGTTTGAGACTAATGTTGGATAAGTGCAAGAAATGTCAAATTTCCCTGAACCTGAAGAAGTGTATTTTCTTTTCACCTTTTGGAGTATTTTTAGGACACATTGTGTGTAAGTAGGGGTTGTTGGTAGATCCTTCCAAGATTGCTATCATTGTTGATCTACCTCCTCCTACTTTGGTTAGACAGTTGTGCACTGCATTGGGCCACACTGGATACTACAGAAAGTTTATTAAGGGTTACGCACAGATAACATAACCTATGGAGAAACTATTAAAGAATGATAGTAAGTTTCAATAGACAGAGGAATGCCAACAGAGCTTTGACACATTAAAGAAAAAAATGGTCACTGCACCTATTTTGGTTTTTCCACATTGGAGTAAGGAATTCCATGTTCATGTCGATGCTTCATCCATTGCATTAGGAGCATTTTTAGCACAGCCAGGTGTAGGAGATATCGACCACTCTATAGCCTTTGCTAGTAGGAAGCTTTCTACATATGAAATGAATTATACTACCACTGAAATAGAAGGCTTAGCTATGGTATATGCGCTGCAAAAGTTTAGACACTACTTGTTGGGAGGACATTTTAAGATGTTTACTTATCATTCTGTATTGAAGTACTTAGTCAACAAGCCAATGTTAGGGGGGAGAATATGCAGATGGATATTATTATTCCAGGAGTATGACTTTGAGATTGTGGTCAAGCCAGGAAGAATGAATAAGGGACTTGACCACTTATCCAAGTTAGAACATGGAGAGGAACCTACCATCTTGGATGATACACTACTAGATGCACAGTTGTTGGCCATCAAGAAAGTCGATGATCACTTCGTCAAGATAGTCTAGTTATTGTCCACGGGAATGGCACCTCACAAGTATACAATTATTCAGAAAAAATAGTTGGTATTCCACGCTGCATATTTTCAACTTATAGCTGGACAGTTATATAAGATGGGACCAAATGAGATCTTAAGAAGATGTGTTATGGAGTCATAAAGACCATCGATTCTTGCAGAAGCACATGAAGGCATCACAGGAGGACATTATGTAGGGAAAGAAACAATGCAGAAGGTTCTCAAAGCTGGCCTCTGGTGGCCCACTTTACATAAGGATGCTAAGGAATACTACAGAGCCTGCGATGTATGTAAAAGAGTAGGGAATCCCTCTAGAAGGTATGATATGCCCGTAGAACCTCAGCTAAATTTTCCGGCATTTGAGAAATGGGATATTGACTTTGTGGGACCTATCAACCCACTAGGAAAGTGCACAGGAGCTTGATATTTCATCACTACTATAGAATATTTGACCAGATGGTAGAAGAAAGAGCAGTTAAATATAGTAGTGAAGCTATAGCTACACAGTTCATCTTTGAGGATATCATAACTAGATTTGGATGCCCGAAGAAACAAGGAACATATGAGTGATCAAGGAACACATTTCATTAACAAAACTATTGAAGCCTTGACTCAGGAGTTCGAAGTTCACCATCAGAAGAGCGCACCATACCAAACACAAGCAAATGATACAGTTGAAGCTTTCAATAATATTTTGGAGACAACACTGACGAATATTTGCAGTGTTAACAGAGATGATTGGGATTTGATAATTCCAGCAGTGTTATGGGCTTATCGAACCACTTGCAAAAAGTTAACAATGAAAACTCCCTTCAAGTTAGTTTATGGCCTGGACGCAGTGGTACCTATGGAATATTTGGTTCCTAGTTTAAGAATTGCAACATTTATAGGTATGGATGACACCGATGTTGCTCAAGACAGGCTCGCGCAGTTTTTGGAACTAGAGGAAGACATGTTTATTGCAGGATTTCATAAATCGGTACAAAAAGAATGAGAAAATTCTTACCATGACAGACATATCAAGAAGAAAGCATTTAAACAAGGAGATTTGGTACTTTTATATGACAACAAATACATGAAGCATCCAGGAAAGTTCAGGACACATTGGCTTGGGCCATTCGAGGTTTCCTATGTTACAAAAGGAGGAGCTACGTAGTTGAATACTCTTAACGAAGAATGGAATGATGGTTTAGTAAATGGGATCTGGTTGAAACTTTATTGTGACAACCCGTTGCCTTGCAACTCACAGTAAAAGAAAAGGAAGAAGGGTCTAGGTACCAGGTGCAGTTGAAAGTGGGTACCAGACATAGAAAAGATAGTATGCACACGATGGGAAGGACAGAGCAGAAAATCATAGGCTGATCTATACAGACTGCAGTCGAAGTAATACAGAAGGCTCAACCCTACAGTGACTCGGGACAAGTCACATGTGAGTGTTGGGGGCTTCTTATCCCTTAGTCATGAATTATGGAAGAAAGCGAAGATTAAGGAAGAAGAAATACAAAGTATGAAGTGTGCGAAAGGCACACAAACCGAGGAAGAGTCGAAGTGGGTAAAGAGGCATAAAAGAAGGAACAAAGTAAAGGAAAGCAAGTTGTTGAGAGAGAAGATCAAGGAAGACAGATCAATAAAGATGATAGATCATGGAAAAGTAAGAAAGAGAAAGAAGACATTAATGAGTTCTTTGGAGCACCTCACAAAGAAGAAGGAAGAACAGGTCGGCGAAGTCCTTAAAATGAGGATTATTTGGACCTAGGTTTTTGGACCTAGGGTTTTGGCACCTAGGATTCAATCTAGGGTTTTCTAAGAGTCCTGGAATGTATAAATAGAGGTCTAGAAGAGTTTATAAAGGAGGTGATAGCGACATCGACATGTAAAAGTGTTATATTTTAGTGTATTCTTGTATTTTTGGGTCTTTAGCTAGGTGCGAAGATCTACTCTACTGTTGGGTGCGTGGCGAGAAGAAGAGAGACAAATCTACAGCTGAGTGCGCAGATAGAACTATGTATTTTCATCTACTTAATCAATAAACACAGTTATGTGGACGTAACCCTGGGGAGAGGGTGAACCACGTAAAACCTTGTCTTTCCATGTGGTTGATGCTTTGTTATTTACTGTATTTTATACTATTATTGCACTAATATTGTTCATGTTGGGGATAAGAAAATATAACTTACTTCACAAAGATAAACATCATATTGTTACGAAACTCTCGGTTATTTTACGTTGTTGTTTAGAAATCATCTTTCATTTTCTCTGGTTGTAGACACATGTGTCCTGCAACCTCCCTATTGCTACTTCAGGTGAGACTTCATCTGCTTCGTAGGTGTTTCTGTAAGGGCTAGTAGTTAGGTTTTTTTGGTGCGCTATTAAGAGT
The DNA here is from genome assembly GCA_010110895.2 of Picea sitchensis. NCBI lineage: Eukaryota > Viridiplantae > Streptophyta > Pinopsida > Pinales > Pinaceae > Picea > Picea sitchensis. Next base: position 19,306 of record SNQJ01S0041193.1, read on the forward strand.
TGAACCCTGGGTCTACCCTTGTGCCAACAGTTATTGTACTGATAAAAAAACATACAAGTTGTTTGATCCCAAATCTCATAAATTGCTTGCAAGTATAGATGTGGTGTTTCATGAGAATGCAGATAAATGTGATAAAATAAATGATATTGATGTATGGCATAGTTCTAATGACATTGATGATAGTGTCAAAATAGATGCAATGGTTAAACATGAACAAGAACAGGTTCAAGAACGAAATGAAAGAACTATGGACACTTCAAGCAACCATGACTCACCAAGAAGTGGAGAACAAACACCACAAAACAAAAGAAGATATGGAAGCAGTGAAGGACCAAGGAGGTCATCACGACAAACACAATCACCTTTAAGGTATAAATATTATGCATTGATGTCCCATGTAATGAATGTTGTAGAAATTGTAAACTATGAGCAAGCTAAAGAACATGAAGAATGGAGAAATGCAATGAATGAAGAATATGATTCTATTATGAATAATGAAACATGGGAGTTAGTAGATCTTCTTGAAAACAAAGTCCCCATAGAAAGAAAATGGTTGTACAAATCCAAGTTTAAAGCAGATGGTAGTATTGATAAATATAAGGCAAGATTAGTTGCAAAAGGTTATTCACAAAAAGAGGGAATTGATTATGAAGATACATTTGCACCTGTAGCTAAGTTGAATACAATTAGAGTATTGATTTCATTAGCTATAAAACATAATTGGAAAATACATTAGTTAGATGTCAAATCTACTTTTTTGAATGGAGATTTAAAGGAAGAAGTTTATTTGGTTCAGCCTGAAGGATTTGTAAAGAAGGGACAAGAGAATGTTGTTTGCAGGTTAAAGAAAACCTTATATGGTTTGAAATAGGCCCCTAGATCATGGTATGTAAAGATAGATTCCTTCTTTTATCAGAAAGGTTTTGTGAAAATAAAAAGCGAGCCTAACTTGTATGTTAAAAAAGATGAAGAAGGAAATGTTGTTTTAATATCCTTATATGTTTATGATTTTATCATCACAGGCAGTGTATGTATGTTAATTGATGAAATCAAAAGTTATTTGTCACAGGAATTTGAGATGAAAGATCTTGGTGAATTGTATTATTGTTTAGGACTTGAAGTTTGTAAGGAGTCTGATAAAATACTCATCACATAAAGTAAATACACAATGGAAATCCTTAAAAGGTTTAATATGAGTGAATGTAAGGTAGTGTAAACTCCTCTAGAACAGAATGCTAAGTTATCTAGTGATGATGAAACTAAAGAGGAAAATGGTACCTTGTATCATCAGTTGGTGGGAAGTTTGAACTATCTCACCACTACCATACCAGACATAGCATATTCAATCAACATCCTTAGTTAGTTCATGTCTAATCCTTATGAAAGCCATTGGAAAGTTGCAAAGAAAGTCCTCTTATACTTGAAATGAACAATTAATTTTGGTATTATGTATACTAATGAATCTGATGTTGAGTTGACAGGTTTTTCTTATTCAAATTGGGAAGGAAATCGTCATGACAAAAGATCTACCTCATGCTATGTATTCCATATAGGATCGGAGGTCATGTCATGGAGTAGAAAGAAACAACCAATTTTTTTCTTTTTCTTCAACAAAATATTAATACAAAGCCTTGTCCATTGCAACTTGTGAAGCAGTTTGGTTGAGGCAAATTCTTGAAGATGGGAGAGAAACAAAAATGACCAACATGCATCAATTGTGATAATCAAAGTTCTATCAAATTGGCACATAATCTAGTGTTTCATTCTTGGACAAAACACATTGAGATACAATACCGCTTTGTGAGAGAGAAGATTGAGTCCAAGGAAATTGATCTGATTTATTGTAATACAAGTGATCATGTCGCTGATATATTTACTGCAAGATACTAGATATATAAAATATGCAAAACTGAAATAAAATGTTAGAAATAGCAGAATAACAATAAAATATCCAGCATAATCTCCACAATAACACAGAAATGATATAAGAACAACAATAGAAATAGCACTTTGATTCAGAAAGCAATGTTCACATGCCTCTTCGAGGGGGCAACCTCCAATCGAGCAGCACTCTGTCACAATAATCTCCAAGATAGGGTTTTCATACCCTCGACTCTTATTTATACTAAATATGTCTATTAAGAGAAGCATCTAGAGGAAGATCCTTCTAGAAGCAGAATCTTCTATTAGGTCTTCTTACATCCGCCTTATTCTATTTTATTGAAAGGCCTTATTAATATTGACCTTTATTACATC
>SNQJ01S0041193.1:40867-63362 GCA_010110895.2 Picea sitchensis
CCCATCAAACAAACTTGGGTCCATTACCCAAACCTAGGGTCTCCAACTTCTCATGGCCATAACTCTCTAACCGTGAGGAATTATGTGACGTTCCACATACCACTGGAAATGACATGACAACAACTATCCATCTATGATATTTTCCCTGAAAAATTCACTTTCCTTCATCTCATTATTCCACAATTAAGCATGGGTTATGTTACTCCACAAAGCATCTTCCCGTGAGGGCTTTCACCATAAGGGAACCACTTTGGAGTTCATCCATATTTACTTCTTATCAACCATGAAAAAAAAATAATGAGTCATATTTACATCAAACAATATTGGGTTTATTACCTAAACCTTTGTGCTACGGGGCTTTCTTCAAGGGTTGGCATCAATGACAACCAACCTTAATCAACATCAGGAACATTTAGTATGTAAATTAAAGAAAGCATTGTATGGACTGAAACATGCACCTAGGTCATGGTATGAGAAGATAGATTCATTCTTTCTTCAGCAGGTTTTTATGAGGAGCAAAAGTGATCCAAAGTTTTATACCAAGTTTGATGAAAAGGGGCACATTGTATTGATTTCCTTATATGTTGATGATTTAATTATTACGGGAAATTCAAAAAAAATGATTAGTGGAATTAAGAAGCAGATGTCACGGGTATTTGAAATGAAAGATCTTGGTGAGTTACATTACTGTATTAGTCTTGAAGTCTAGAGAAATGTTGGTCAAACCTTTATGTCTCAAGGAAAATATGTCAAAGAAGTACTTAAGAAGTTTAAAATGGATCAGTGTAAATTTTCTTATGTTCCAATGCAGTAGAACACAAAAATTTATTGTGATGATGGTTCGAAGGAGGTAAATGATACAATGTATAGACAGATGGTGGGAAGCTTGAACTATCTCACTACAACTAGACCTGACATAACATACTTTGTTAGTGTGTTAAGTCATTTTATGGATAAACCTATAGAAATCCATTGGAATGCAGCGAAAGGGGTACTCAGGTATCTCAAAGGAACAATTGATTATGGTATTAAGTATATTGATTCATTCGATGTTGAGCTTACAAGTTACTTAGATTCTGACTGGGCTGGCAATCTGGATGATTGGAGATCTACTACAAGTTATGCTTTTGGCATTGGATCCAGGATTGTTTCATGGAGAAATAAAAAGCAACTTACTGTATATTTGTCATCCACTGAGGAAGAATATGAAGCGTTGTGTGCAGCAACTTGTGAAGTTGTTTGGTTGAGAAGACTACTTCAAGATGTTGGATAAGAACAAAGGAAATCTACGATAATCAAATGCGATAACCAGATCTCAATCAAGTTGGAAAATAATCCAGTTTATAATTCAAGGACAAAGCACGTTGATACTCAATTCCATTTTGTTCGAGAAAAGATGCAGTCTAATGACATTTCTTTAATGTATTGTAATACTAGTGAAAATGTTGTTGATATTTTCACTAAGCCTCTTGGGAAGATCAAATTTGAACTCTTTAGAGAGATTTTAGGTGTGGATGTCAATCCTTTCTCCATTAAAGGGGAGACTTAGAATAATGGAGAATTAGTTTATTTGACGGTGATTAGTTTCCAACTGTCTCAACGTTTCAAACCATTCCTAAATCGTTCCTTAATTATATGGCATCGTATATATATTTGTAATTATCATTGATTAACTTGAACAAGATTGGATTTTCTTCCCCGTCTCCAGGTGTTGGGAGTCGGTTCTCGTTTGTTAAGTTGGATTTAGCTACCGGTGCAAATGTTTCTGCATAATCAATGAATAGAATTATAGATGTGGCTCTAAAATAGGTTGTTGGTTTTCCAAGTTCGATTTCTGGTGCAGGGATTTTCGAGGGCTATAATTTTTTACTCGATTATCCATTTGGGCTGAAATTTTACAAGGAAGAGAGTTCTATCCTTAGATCGAACATCATTTCGATACTTTTCTTGGGCCAAATTGCATCATATAAGGCTTCAAATTGAGGTTTTAGTGTTTTTGTCAAATTATTTAAATTAGTAATTATCAATTATCTCTTAGTTTATGCATCTCGTCATAAAAACGAGTTGACGAATAGTGTTGCTCTAATTATCTCTTAGTTATTGATCATTTTTAGAGTCATGCGAGAATGTTCTAAAATTAGTTGTTTTGAAAATCTCAGATAGTACTTATAAGGCGTTGAACTTCCATTGTAATAGTTAGGATGAAGAAAGAATAAAAAAGAGTTATTTTCCATTCTCGTGTGTTTGCATGGTTTTTTAGATCTTGTGAATGAATCTAAGTTAATCAGCTACATCAATTTCGAAGGTAAATTTTTGTGTATATGTGTGATTGCAATTGTTTTATTTTCTATGTTGAGAATTTGTGTGTGCATTGCATTACTATAAAATGTTTAAAACTTACAGTTGGTATCAGAGAAGGTATTAGTTTCAGGGGGTTGCCTTTGTGACTAAGGGTTTGGCTCAGGTCTATGATAAACCTTGTTACAGTGGGATTTGTGTGGTGTCAATTCTTGTGGTGAAAAGAAATGGCGAAAAGTTCAAAAATAGAGATCAAAATATTTAATGGGCAAAGTTTTGAGATGTTGAAGCTCAAGATGGACGATATTTTGGTAGACAAAGATCAATGCATCACTCTAGATCCAGGTATTTCACCTATGATAATGTCAAAAAAATATTGGACAAAGTTGGATTGGAAATCAAATAGCACTTGATCCAGTTGTGTCTCTTAGATTTAGTATTACTGGATGTGTCACAGGAAACTACATCCAAGGCATTATGGAATAATTTAGAGGATTTTTCTCAGTCTAAGTTCCTGATAAACAAACATTTCCTGTGGAAGAAGTTGTACAATCTAAGGATGAAATGTGGAGACTCGTTAATGGAGCATCTAAACGCCTTCTATATTGTGGCAAGTTAGTTATTATTTGTTGATATTGAGATTTTTTATGAAGATAAGCGTATCAATTTATTGTTCTCTTTACCAGACTCGTTGGAGACTCTGGTTGTAACCCTAAGCATTAATGAAATTACTTAAAGTTTTAGTGGCGTTGTATCATCCGTATTGTTGGAGAAGACGAGGAGGAAAAACATGGAAAGTCGGAGCACAAATGACTTATTTGTAAGAGGACGCTCCTAGGAAAAAAATAAAAATAAGTCTTGAAGTGGGAAATCTAAATCCATAGGAAGATCTAAATCTTCAGAAAAATTCATAAATGTAAGATGGAGATGTGGAAAAGAAGGGAATTACAATAAACAATGTAGATCCAAAAGTGTTGAGAGTGGGAAGAGATTTGATGATACCCTCTCTGGGTGTGTGTAAATAGTTGGTGGATGAAAAAGTGGCAAGGGGGTCAATAGGAACACGTGTGCATTCTTAGGAACAAAGATGTGTTCTTGATTCTATAGGTTTGGTAAATTTCGAATCTCCACTCAGCTTGCCACGTAGGATTGTTGGCAGGAACATGTGCGCATTCCTAAGGATGTGCGCGTGTTCCTATGTATACCATTTTTAACCGACCATGGGCATGATTTGTGCCCATTGGAACACACAATGCTCGTGTTTTTATCCTGATTGAGCAAAGAGATTGGAAAACGGGAAGAAAGAATCCACAATGAGAAGAAATAAAAATATGAAAGTAAAATATCAGTCATGTTGAATGCAATTGAAAAAAACATTTTATTATTCATAACTATGTCCTCTCTTCATTCATTTTCGTTGAATCCTATCCGACACTATATTGTATACTCTTGTGAACATCATCCGAACTATATGATTTGATGATGAAAAAATTTGCATATTGATACTTGATTATGAATTCAGGTCTATTATATTGGTCTATGTTCAAAACAACATTACCTTTGTCGTTGTTCCCATTTGTATTTTCATTTTTCCCTTTTATCATCCATGGGGTCCATGGAATAACCCGTCGATTACTAAACCTTACAGTTCTTGGACCTCGGTTTTTCTCATCTACAACATCCAAATTTTCATTATTGTGCATTCATTATTGCACTATTACCTCATCCTCTTAGTCTCCCCTTTTCAGAAACATTCTAACTCCTTCTATTTGGTCTAGATTCAAACCAATTTTCCCCAAAACCAAGACTTGATCTACCAAACCAATTGTTTTGAGGATACAATCTATTAGATGGGTGCTCCTATTGAAGATGTTGTCTTCTCTACTCTTGGAGAATATGGTGTCTTCTGCGTCCAACTATACCTATGTTTATGTTTCTACCATTATTGGTCTTGTATCTTTTATGGATGCCTTTACTAAATCTATCGCCTATGCTTATAATGAATTAGTAGGTTAGGTTTTGGCATGCACAGGGTCAATCAGATCCGCATATAAATTCAATGGATTCAATAGGTTTACCTCATGTGGAATATTGGCCAAACCATTGGTATATGAAACCCTCAACTAAATATTGGCCATGTGTATGAAGACCAAAATAACCTAATACAATCAATATATTATGAAGTTAGGAAGGTGTTGGACCATCTCGTTTGGTTGGCTATCAAATGGTTAGTTGTCCAGGAATGAGGGTGAGAAGGGAAACCTAATGATGTTGAGCCTAGGTCCCTCTATTTTCCCTAGAAAAAAATTTTGTGAGTGTTTTTGCCTAATTTTTCGGTGGTATTTTGCCTTTAGTGAGGGTGGTTCTCCACCTTTGGAAGGTTAGTGGTGCATGGTATTTCATCCCATCATTTTCTAACTCCACTTAAGGAATTAAGGTTGTAATGTAATCTTAGTTAATGGATTAGTGTTTTTTTCTATGCTGCGGGATCCTATATATATTGTATTCTAAACAATGAAGTTGGATCATGATGAATAGAATTAGAGAAGTGGCTCTAAAATAGGTTGTTGGTTTTCAGAGTTCTATTTCTAATGCAAGTATTTATGAGGGTCATAAATTTTGACTCGATTATCCGTTTGAGATAAAATTTATAGGGAAGTGTGTATCGAAGATTTCACTATTGTGCAAATCGAATTCTTTAGATTGGAGATCATTTTGACACTTCTCCAGGGCCAAATTCCATCATATAAGGCCTCAAATTGGGGTTTTAGTGTTTTTGTGGGATTTTTAAAATTAGTAATGATATGTTATCTCTTAGTTTATGCACCTCATTAGAAAAACACGTTGACAAATAGTGTCTCTCTAGCTATCTCTTAGTTATTGGTCAGTTTTAGAGTCATGTGAGAATTTTCGAAAATTAGTTGTTTTCGAAAATCTCATATAGTAATTATAAGGGGTTGAACTTCCATTGTAATAGTTAGGATGGAGAAGGAATAAAAGAGATTTATTTTCCATTCTCATGTTTTTTCATGGTTTTTTAGATCTTGTGAATGAATCTAAGTTAATCGGATACATCAATTTCCAAGGTAAATTTTTGTGTATATGTTTGATTGCAATTGTTTTATTTTCTCTGTTAAGAATTTGTGTGTGCATTGCATTACCGAAAAAGGTTTAAAACTTACATTTGGTATCAGAGAGTTTATTTTGTTCATGGGGACGCCTTTGTGGCTAAGGGTTTGGCTTGGGTATGCGATAAAACTATTTACATTGGGAGTCGTGTGGTATCGATTCTTGTGGTGAAAATAAATGGAGAAAAGTTCAAAAATAGAGATCAAAATATTTATTGGAAAATTTTTTGAGATGTGGAAGCTCAGGATGGAAGATCTTTTCGTAGACAAAGATCAATGAGTCACTCTAGATCTAGGTATTGCATATAGAATAATATCAACAGAATATTGGACAAAGTTGTATTGGAAAGCAAAGAGCACTTGACTTGGTTGTGTCTTTTAGATTCAGTATTACTGGATGTGTCAGGGGAAGCTACATCCAAGAAATTATGGAATAAGTTAGAGGCTTTGTATCAATTTAAGTTCCTGGTAAAAAAAGGTTTCATGTGGAAGAAGTTGTACAATCTAAGGATGAAATATGGAGACTCAATAATAAAGCATCTAAATGCCTTCAATATTGTGGAAAGTTAGTTATTGTTTGTTGATATTAAGATTTTTTATGAAGATAAGTGCATCACTTTATTGTGCTCGTTACCAGAATCGTAGGATACTCTAGTTGTAACCATAGGCATTGATGAAACTACTTAAAGTTTCAATGGCGTGGTATAATCCTTCTTCTCGGAAGAGATGAGGAGGAAAAACATGGAAATTCGGAGTACCAATGCCTTATTTGTAAGATGATGCTCCCAGGAAAGAAATAAAAATAAGTCCTCAAGTAGGACATCTAAATCTACAGGGAGATCTAAATCTTTAAAAAAAATCGTAAATGTATGATGGAGATGTGGAAAAGAAGGGAATTACAATAAACAATGTAGATCCAAAAGTCTTGATAATGGGAAGGGACTTGATGATACCCTCTCTGGGTGTGTGAAAAATGTTGGTGGACGAAAAAGTAGCAAAGGGGTCAACAAGAATGTGCACTCGCTTGAACACATGTGTGTTCTTAGGAACGAGCATGTGTTCTTGATTCTATAGGTTTGGTAAAGTTTGAACCTCCACTCATCTTTCCACATAGGATTTTTGGCAAGAATGCACGTGCGTTCCTAAGAACACGCATGCATTCCTCTGTCATACCATTTTTAACCGGTCGCGGGCACGATTTGTTCCCATTTTCACACATCACTCTCACGTTTTTACCCTCATTGAGAAAAGAGATATGAGGATCAAAGTCAATATATTTCCACCGTGTCCCAGTCAAGCCATGTGTGTTTGATTTCTCTTCTTTTCCTCCTGTTTTAGTAATTTTTACTTTTATTCCATTAATTTAATATATTCTAAAAGAATCTAAATTATAGAAATTTGTAATCTTCTATCTAGAAATCTCATCTAGAAAATTTAGAGAGAGTCACCTCTTACATTGCCTACCATTTCCCCTTTAAAAATAATTGTAGAGAATGTGGCATCCCCAAAAATAAAATATTTTTGAAATTTAAAATTGCTGGAAATTTATTATGTTTTTAGTAAATTCAAATTTGGAAAATTTTTGCCATTTATGGCAATTCTGAATTTCGAATTTGGTAATTGTAATTAATTATTTTCACTATTGGGAAGAGACCTGATTTGACCCAACTAAATATTTGACTATGACACTTGTATGGAAACAAAATATTTTATATTGATTGCAAGAGGACAAATGGAACAACCATGTTAAATTTAGCTGACCATGACTCCATGAGTGGGGAACATTGGCACTACCTCTGGGCTGATTATTACAAGTGGAAAATCAGTGATTTGGCCATTGGCAGCCCCTGAAAATCAAGGATTTAGAAAGCTGGGAAAATTCCCAAGGGAGGGAAAAAGACCTAGGAAAAATTGATAAATAGCATATGTGAGGAGACAGGATGCTCCCAAGTATGCGGAGAAAAAAGACTATGGATTTTCCTTGCTTTAATGAGCACTGCTGAGTAAGTGTGAGGCAAGATGATAACTGCTGGAATTGTGGACATTGTTGAGGAGGAGTCTTCCAAATTCACCCTCATGGATTCATGGTCAGGCTAGGGGGTGAATCAGGCAAGAAATTTTGGCTGCCTATTCTACGGTTGGGAGGAACGTGGTTGTTTCCTTTGCCTTCCCACAAAACTGGTTCAGATATGTTGATCTACTCCTTCTCTGTGTTAAATAATCATTTATACTGGTGATATGTATATGTTAATTCTGTATTGAAGTACTTCCATGGGAAAAATCTGTCGTGTCATAATCCATTTATGTAATAGGAGAAACTTGTTGGTTTCTAATCATTTCACCGCTTTATGATGAAGGATCAGTGGTCGCCTTGACCCTTCAAGATGTGAGGGTTCACTGTCAAGCAGTGGCCGCCTTAGCCTTTGTAGGCCACCAAATACCATCATCGCCCTGATTTAATTTTTTTTAAGGTCTAAGGGGCAAGTTTTGTTCCCATAAATACTTGAATCATATTGTAATTTCAGACACGGAGGGTGAGATAGCTTGAAATCATTTCCTGAATTGATTTGGTTATTCCCTGTTTTGGAGGTTTGCTCTGCGATTGTGATTTTCTGTTATTGAGTTTGCAAACTCATTTTATTTCTTGATAAATTCATTTTTGAGCAAACACAGTAATTATTTGTTTTTACCAATTACGAACCCGGTCATTTAATTATTCCGAGTTTATTTGTTGGAGCGTGTGATTTTAAAAAAGAGATTAAATAAAAAATGGATATTTCGGCATTTGGGTCTTGTTTGTTACATATATGCGGAGTTCCTTTGCTTTACCAAACACCGAAACCTGAAATTGTTGGGCCCACACCCTAATCTCATTTCGCAATTCAACATTCCTTATTTCATTTTGTTTGTGTGCCAGGTGTTCGTAAACCCCGAAATTCCAAAACCTGAACCCTGAAAACCCCGAAGTGCTAGTCCCACATTCCATTCACTTTTTCGCAATTCGAGAGTTGTTGTATGTTGGTGTTTGGCATTTGAAATCGCAAAATACTGAACCCCAAAACCCCAAAGTTTTGGGCCCACAGTCTTTCCACATTCCGCGATTCGGCAAACAATGTGGTCTTTTGTTTTTGTGTTCAACATTTGTAATCGCCGAAACCTAATTGACCTCTATTTTTTTTTTTCACAAAATTGTAGGAACATAGTAGGAATTATCTGTTATAAGAACAAATCTAATACTGTAATGAACGAACTGGTAGAAACGATGGAGGATCTTCATCCAGGATAGAGGTAGAATAGAAATAACAGATCATATTACAAGTCACTGTGTACAAGGCATGACAAGTACATAAATTATTGTACATGAAAGTATTAAACTAATTAAGCAGATTTTTAGCACGATTTTTTCTAAGAGTTCCTCTTTCCATGAGGTCATACATCTTTAAGTATTCAAAATTTCGTAATTAGACTATTGTTTAATGGCATAAACCGTAGAGAACAAGATGGGATCCTTCGAGTTAACTATGCTTGATGTGTAAGCTACTGGTGTGTAAGAATGAGACCCAAGTTAGGTAGATATACTTGCATGTTTATATTTTCTGTAAGTAAAGATGCAGAACCATAGCACGTAACTAAGCTTTCCAATCATTAAACAAAAATCAAGATGAAACTTTACATATGACAGTGAATCACTCTATATATTTATTTAGAGAAAGTTATAGGTATGTACATACCTATAGGTGGAAATAAGTGAAGATGTTAATGGAGAGTTAAAGCGAATTCCCTACAGTAAGAATGATAATATATGCCTTTATACGTGCACATAGCAGATAGTCAAAATACCTACCATTCTAGCAGTCATGAAGATCCAACCTTGCAATTAAAAGGATAATTAAATGTACAGAATGGATTACTTTGACAATCCCAGACTCCTTGTCCGTCCAACTCCCGGTCACCGAAACACCGAAAAGGGATTAAAGATTCTGGATTGCCCTTAGCCTCCGTCCACGTGACCACCACTCTGTGACCACGTGCTTAACCTCAAAGCGCTACCAGATTTTCGCGATTCAGGGAATTGTGATGCAAGCGTTCCTCCTGTTCTAGGTCCTTCGAACTCCTGGACCCCGAAATGCCGAAATCTCCCCCTTGAGAGATCAACGGTCCAATTTCCTCTTGAACCAACGACCACGATCCCACTGGATCGATGATCCACAACCTTTTGGGATTTTCCCCGAACCTTGACCACTCGCCACATGTCCTCCTTGATGAACGGTATCGATCATTTCACAATTTTCGTGAACCGGGAGTTCACGATGCAGCAACTCCAAAATCACTGGCCGCTCCAAACCCTGAACTTCGAAATAGCGAAATTCAATGCCTTAGAGTGTTGGAAGACACTCAGCCTTAATCTCCTTGTTTCTATGCAAGATCCAACGACTCTCGCAACTTCGTTACTTCTCTCCGAAGTGTCTCCACCGTTCTTTTCGGCTACTCTCCTGCGCGATTTCTCAGAGGTTAAACTTTGTGCACCCAGATCCTTTTGATCTAACGACAATTGTGCACAACCCTAAGATTTAACTCTCTGAAGCTCAAAGGTTCCTTCGACCTAAGTTTAGATATTTCCTATATATATATAAGTATGTTGTAGTAGTTTGAGAGTTAAGGGAAGTGATAGAATTATGGACAGAATTTATCCACATAAGCTTTTCTGTTCGAAGTAAACTAGACTGGTGTAATAATGTCATTATGGACAGAAATGAATCTTACCTTCTCTTAAATTCTAATCTTAAATGAAATTGAATTATGTCACAAAAAAAAAACATTACGGTGAATTTGAGGTACATTACAGAGAATTTACAAGAGATGTGATTATTTTATGTTTTTTTTTTTAATTCTTAAAATACATTTTGATGTTTTTTGTAAATTTCTATTTTAAAAAAATCGAGCTAATTTACATGTCATGCCTTATTAAATTGCAACATATATTATAAATTTGAACACAAAGACAATGTAAATGGCCCACAAGAAGACCAAGGCAAGGAAAACCCCAACTCGCCACAACCATCCAAAATAGACACACAAACTAACGAGGGGTTGGCCATATTGAGAAAAAATGTAAATAAATTAAGGGGCACAAGAGAACCTAGTAGACATTCCTTGGCCATTACATTGGACGTCATTGTGAGGTCCATTGCAAGTTCCCATGGGAAATTAACTTCTATTCTCAATACAAGTCTAGAATGTTTTAATTTTACCGCATTGGACTGGATAGAAACCAAGTTAGAGACTTAGTTATTTCAAAACAAGAAATCATGTCTCTTTTTATTAATCCTTGAACTAGACAACAACCACCTATCAAAAAGAAACAGATTATCATTGAATGGTGAATCCACCCAAAAATTAGTCAACACTGGATGGGTAGGTGGTACATGGTATCTGATAAACCTCCCTGCAATAACAAGGAGGTGCCTTTATATTTTTTGACAAAATAATGGGAAAAAATTATTATGGGTTACCATGTCAACTACTTTGACATTGGTGGATTCCAGGGGTGAGTCGAGGGTCCGCACAGGACTGAGAGCATGCTAGGCGTGATCCCATGTTAGGTCCTTGATGTAGGAGCATCACTCCACCTCATCAACATCAGGAAGGAAGCGCATCAATGCACAAGGAGAAATGGGTTCCAAGGAAAGAGCGACGCCAACCCTCTCATGTTGAACCCAAATTTAAATTTTTTGATGTAATTGAATGTTTTATGGCTCAAGGAAAATCGAGCCACTGACTTTGTACAAGCACTTTGTTGTAATAAATAGAGTCACCTTTAATGGTTGAAAGTAGGAGGGATCTAGATCTGATTCATACTAGATGGAAATTCAATGTAATTCAATGCGAGTAGGTAGATGGAGGGAAGGCTTGAGGAGCCCCTATTTTGAAAAAAAAAATCATTGTATCAAAATGGATGAGATGATTAGAGGATGAGAGCGAGTGAAAGAGAGTTGAAGACTCTGTTGCAGTATAGACTTTGTAAATATTTTTACAGATACATTCAGATATAATACAAAAGCAATTTTTTCTACATATGAGGTGTTTTTGTTCCTCTGTGTGATGAATGGTTATTCTCTATATGTTTTTTCTGTATTTATTCATGTATGTTGTAGATGTATGCAAACATGTTTCATTTGCAGGAATTAGATAGATTTCCCTATCTGTGTATTTCTGAGTAGTTATGGGATCCTAGGATTGTGCAAGGACTGTACACCAGAGTGTTGAAACTATGTGAATCCATTGCAAGGAGTGTACTTTAACTTTGTTGTGAGTTCAGAGAAGAGCGTTCCAAGTGGGCACACTAGAACCATTCTAAATCTCAGAAGGAATAGTGCAAGGAGTGCACATCATAGTTACTGAACACTCTAATAGCTAGCTGGAGGAGAAGAAGGACTAGAGTTACTGAACACTCTAGAGAAAAGTTCTATAAGGAGTGCAAGGAGAGCACCAGTGAGCCTGAAGAGTTCAGGACTTAAGAGAAGTCTATGCAAGAAGTGCATCAAGCAAGTGCAAGGAGTGCGCATGAAAGACATTTGGAAAAAGTCTTAAGTTTGAGTCCTTTAGAAACTCAGAGTGTAAGGAGTGCACATCGCCAACAAAATGATAAAGTGTTGTTCAAGCTTAGGAGGAAGAGAAAAGGAGTGCCAGGAGAGCACAAGAATTCCTTTGAAGGAACAGAGGGAAGAGACCCTTAAAAGTTGAGTGAGTTGTAAGATCAGGAGAGATAGTGCCATTCTATACAAGAAATATGTAAGGAGTGCAGAGGTTGAGAACTCTTTATGGTTCAGGTTGTGGAGGAAGCACAAAGAGAGCGTAAGTGAGCCTACTCCAAGATCAAAGATTAGGGAGAGTAGTGTTTTCCAGGAACATGAGCAGCGACCAAGTTGACAGCCCTAGAGGAGGGAAACATTCAAAGTGCCCAACCCTTTTGAATTTTAAAATCATTTCAAGATCAGGAGGTGCAGCGCAGGCCAAGGAGTTATCTTGTAGAGGAGAAGATTCAAAGGCTCGAAGCCTTTGAAAATTATTTAAGAATCCTTTGTTGGGAGGAAAAGCTACAACAGTCACTGATATTGGTAGGAGAGCATATCTGGATCATTAGATCTAAATCCAGACTCAAGGAGCGCGTAAGAGGAGAACATATCCCAGCCGTAGGATCTGAGCTAGTGGATCGACAGTCGTCAGATCCAGGTAAGTTGCACGGGATTTAAACCTCAATATCCTTTGGACTTCGAAAGTCCAGGGGTTTTCTGCATTTAGGCGTAGAAGAGACGAGTCTCCTGAAGTCTCAAAGTTTGAAATCAATCAGGACAGTCCATTTGTAAGGACGTGTGTCAATGGATCATGTGTATCTGGAAGATCGACAATTTGAAAGAATAGAGGTGTGGAGTATAGGGGAGTCCCGTAGTGAATCCAAGTCATTGGTGCAGGAGACATGTGTCAGTAGATCATGAGGACTGGATTTTTAGTACTACGGAAGCACACAGTGTTGGAGTAGGAAAAATTGTTGAAGCTTGGAGCAGTGGATCCCATCTCCACCATCGTTCTCAGTGGACAGGTGTCACCGGATCTCGTGGTCCGGGGACAGGACACTCCGAGAGAATAAAGGTTAGGAGGGTTCAAATCCCTCGAAGCACTGAAGGGGGGAGTAGATCCTCACCTTTGAATGGGAGGACACGTGGCAATAGATAGAGAAGTCTGGAATTCCATTACTTCAAATGAAACAATTTGATTTGTGTCGAAAATCTTCGAAGGGCCGGGAGAAAGAGTGAATATCGATCTTCCATTGGAATGAACACGTGGTGCGTGGATCCAATCTTCGTTAGTTCATGGTTTGGAGGATGTAAGTTGTGTTGGGGTGAGAATACTGAGAGGCTATAAGGTCGAAGCTCATCCCGGCTATCCAAAGCAGTGGACATGTGGCAAAATATTAGACCCTCCATCAGTTTAGAGGTTTAGAATAACATCATATTGGAGAACCTAGGACTCTCGAAGCCCAGAGTCCCGAAGTCATATGGGCCATCCATTGGAGAGGACACGCATCGCCATATTAAGAGATCCAGAGAGTAAATACTCCAAGAGAATAGAGGAAGCAGAGTTGATCTGGACCATTTATCACTAGAAGGACATGTGGCAGTAGATCTGGAGGTCCAACACTTTGGGGAAAGTAGAGCATAGTGTTTCTGGGACTCCCAAGGGCTCGAAGGCTGGAGTCAATCCTAACCTTCCATTTGGAGAGGACACATGGCAAAAGATCCAAAGTTTGGGGACTTGGAATTTCGGTGAAAGTAAATCTTCAGATAGACAGGGAGGACTTCTGAAGTCTCGAAGGCATCTTGGTCAAAAGCTATTTCATAGTTTTTGCGTTAGAAGATATGAAAGGTTGTCTATGTGTATGACTAAAGGAAATCAACGAAGGTCAAAAGGGGAGATCTAAATCGTTGATTTGTCGAGGTCAAAGAGCTGCCGATCTAACATTTGGGCGTGTTCACTGATTCGATGATTGTGGAATTTTGTGGAGAAGCATCGAGGAAAAATCGTTGAAGATTGAGGCATGAAAGAGGCATAGGATCCGTTGATATGGGGATTACCAGAGTCATCTGATCTACCTTTTTTGATGATCGACACTTTGTGAATGTTGTGTGTGTTATATGCATTCAGAGATCATCGAAGCCCAAGCACTGAAGTAGCACCATTTGGGTTACTGCTTGGTCATGGCCCTTGGTCATATGAGGAGATGGCCTGAGAAAAGGGATTGAAGGAAAAATTTTATTTTAAAAGAAAAGGGGCTTGTATAAATCACCAAAGTAACAAAATAGCGCGCTATTGACTAGCACCTGGTCACAGTCTTTAGACATATGAGAATTTGGCTTGAGGAAGAGGACTAGGGGCACAAAATAATTTCAAAGTAGAAGGGGATTAGGTAGAGCCCGTGGGTTCAATGTTTGGACCTGCACATGAAAATTGAGGACATGTGAACAATAACAGGGGGTTCAACAAGAGCCTGAAGAGTTGATCTAGCTCCCGATTAGAACGATCCTTGACCGGGAGTTCGAGTGGACCGAAGGTGAGAGAGGGGGTCTACATCAAGTGGTATCAGAGCTTGATTTTTGTCTGTAGATAACAAGTAAAAGAGGAGAAATGAGGGTGCAATGTTCTGTGAAGGTCTTCTTGCAAGTGTGCACCAATCAATAGACAACCAGGTGGGATGAAGGAGAAGAATTGGTTTCATTCTTGAAGGAAGAGGTGAAATATGGATATTTAAGGCCATAAGAAGAAATCTCAAGGAGGCCACTAGCAGGCGAGAAAAGAGCAGACAAAAAAAGAGCTATAGGAGATGAGAGAAGAGATCAACAAGCTAATGTTGAAGATGCAACAAGAAGCACAAGGAAGCTAGAAGTATGAATGGTCCTTGAAGAGAAAAGTAAAGTGGCCTATCCAACAAATGATTTCCAGAAGGCAAAGGCAAAATTTGAGGAGGTGGTTGAGGCATGCTGAAAATCTTAGTGCCATAGAGGAGGAGATGGTTTACATTTGTGAACTAGAGGATGGAAAGAACCTCAATGATGAAGTTTCATATTTCTAGGAGGGAAATGAGATGAGATCAGTTGAAGATCTCATAAACTACCTAGAAACTGCCAAGAGGGAAGGAGTAAAACCTCAAATTTCCAGGAGGGAAATGAGGATGAGGTGAGACTATCTGAAAGTCTCAGGAGCTCAAAAAGGAGTTCATATCAGCAAGGAGTACTGAAAGAAATAGATATGAGACTATTTGAGAGTCTCATGAACTCAAGAGAGAAGAGTTCATATCAGCAAGTAGTGCTGACAGAGGAGGAGGATAAGAGGCACATTTTGATCATTGGAGGAATCATCATATTCCTTCCAAGAGGCCCGGTAGAGGCCAGTGCACATTCTTAAGGTGCAACAGAGGAGAGATAGAGAAACAATATTGTCATGAAGGAGGAGAAGGAGAAGACATTAACATCTTCCCATAAGGTGGAAGAAGAAGAGGAGCACTCAGATCAGATTATCACTCAGTGGGAAAAGAGTTGAAGATGTTGGAGGATTGGTTGAGCAATCCAAGCACAAAAGAAGACTATTAGAGAGATGAAATTGTGAATAATGGAGAAGAATTATAGCCTAGGGAGTAGTTGGATGAAGTTGGGCTTGTACCAGCACAAGAAGAGGCAGAGCAGATGACAAAAGGAGAACTATCAGGGGAGATGGATGAGCTGAAGCTCAGTAGAATGGATGCATAATTTGGACCTGTAGTCGAGTGGCAAGCTAGTGCCACAGGAGATAGAAACATCATGGGAGATCAGATTGATCTTCCCATTGATTTGTGTGAAGGAATGGAATCCATGGAGAAAAGGGTAATAGTGCAGAGTCAATGTTTCCAACAGGACAAGTTGGAAACTGATGAAGAAGAGATGCAGCAGAGCAGACTGCAAAGGAGGATTCAGCTAGTAGACTAACTAAACAGAGTGATAGAAGAAATTAGAAGGTCAACAACAATAGAAGAAGAGGAGATAGTTAGTAGCAAGAGGAAGTTGAACAAGGGAGAGCTTGCATCAACAGGGTAGCAACAACAGAAGAAACATGGAAGAGGAGAAGATGTACAACTCCAAATTCAGATTTGGGATCCTGGAGGATCAAAACCTCAGTAGCAGGGGATCCATGAGAAGGAGCTCGTGATTTTGTCAGTGCGGGAGTATGATGCAGGCGCATCACTCCACCTCATCAACTCCAACAAGGTAGCGCATCAACGCTCAAGGAGGAATGGGTTCCAAGGAAAGAGAGGAGCCATCCCTCTCATTTTGAACCCAAATTTAAAATCTTTCATGTAATTGTTACACATCAAAATTACTCACTCCAATGATGACCTATTGTCATCGTTACCAGTGTAGGATTTTAGCCTTAAGTGTCACAAGTGTCGCAAACATCATGCTGTCATATTGACTATGTCGTGTCTCAAACAACATTACAATAACACTTAAGACACCTTCAAAGACTAGTTTAAGAAGGAGAAATCACTTGACAAGGAGTACAAAACTTTTTACCATGGAAAAAACCACTCAAAAGTCATTTTTGGATGCCAATGATCCCCTGCCTACTGTCAGGGAGTCCCAACGCTCCCTGACCTCCTTTGGGGGAGAATTGCAACACTTTGTGCCCCATTTTGAGGGAGCGCTGGCCTATTTGAGAGAATTTTCGACTGTTGAGGAAAATCAAGGATAAATCCCCCTCATCTCTGGAGTTTGTTGGATTCAAATCTAAGGTCAAGGCTGGATCTTAGGGAGGATCCACAACTAATCGAGAAATATCCTCAACCTATCCCAAGAATCTCTAAGATGGTTAGGCCTCTCCAAGCCTATGTAAGGAGGCCTCTTCATGGTGAAAAGGGGAGACATTGAAGGCATCAAACTTATGATCTCATAAGGAAGATATCAGTGAATTTACAATCATTATGATCGTGGAAATTTTGAGCAAGGGTCTGGACAAAGAGAGCTTGGTCAAGCTGTTTTATCTACATCATGGTTGTAAGTAATTTGCTTTGTTTTCATTAATATATATATATATATATATGGTCTTGGCTTGTTTCCTTCAAATTCGTGTATGTTTCATGAATTTGTTCTTTTTGATAGATCTATTATGAAGCTAATCATGGTAGGAATAGGAAGTATGTTTTTTCGTTGTTGTTCCTTCGATTGCAGGACTTTTTGAAGAACTTGGAGATAAAGATCAGCCTGGATCGAGCAAGGACAAACATTATTAAAGGTATTTATATTCCTTTCTTCTTATTCCTCAACTAGTTTAGCTTCATTAGAATGAATGTCAGTGTTCAACATTTTCACCTTTCTGTCTTAGTTATAGCGGTCTAGTATCCAAGAGGGAATCCACTTGTTTGCAGGGGGATTCTCCTGTAACAGTAATTGAATGTGAATTGAATGTAATTGAATGTTTGATGGCTCAAGGAAAATCGAGCCATTGTCTTTGTACAAGCAAGTTGTTGTAATAGATAGAGTCACCTTTAATGGATGACAGTATGATGGATCTAGATTTGATTCAGACTAGATGGAAATTCAATGTAATTCAATGTGAGTAGGTAGATGGAGGGAAGGCTCAAGGATCCCCTCTTTTGAAAAAAATTATCATTGTATCAAAATGTATGAGATGATTAGAGAGAGAGAGAGAGAGAGAGAGAGAGTAGAGAAATTGTTGAAGACTCTATTGTAGTCCAGCCTTTGTAAATATTTGTACAGATACATTTAGATATAATACAAAAGAAGTTTTTCCTACATATGAGGTGTTTGTGCTCCTATGTGTGATGAATGGTTATTCTCTGGATGTTTTTCTGTATTTATTCATGTATGTTGTAGATGTATGCAAATAGGTTTCATTTGCAGGAATTATATAGATTTCCCTATATGTATATTTCTGAGTAGTTATGGGTTCTTAGGCATGTTCAAGGAGTGTAGACCAGAGTGTTGAAAACTCTGTGAAGCCAGTGCAAGGAGTGCACTTGAACTCTGTTGTGAGTTCAAAGAAGAGTGTGCTAGGTGGGCACACCAAAACCATTCTAAAGCTCAGAAGGAATAGTGAAAGGAGTGCACATTAGAGTTTTTGAACGCTCTGATAGCTAGTTGGAGGAGAATAATGAACAGATTTACTGAACACTCTGGAGGAAAGTTATGTAAGGAGTGCAAGGAGTGCACTAGTGATCCTAAAGAGTTCAGGACTTAGGAGAAGGCTCTGTAAGGATTTCATCGAGAAAGTGCAAGGAGTGCACAGGAAATACTTTTGGAAAAAGTCTTAAGTATGAGTCCTTTAGAAACGTAGAGTGTAAGGAGTGCACCGTGCCAACAAACTGCTCAAGCTCAAGAGGAAGAGCGACGAAGTTCCAGGAGAGCAAAAGAATTCCTTTGAAAGAATAGAGAGACGAGACCCTTAGAAGTTGAGTGAGTTGTAACCTCATAAGAGATAGTGACATTGTGCATGAGAACTCTATGAGTTCATAGGTTGAGAACCCTTTAAGGTTTAGGTTGTGGAGGAAACGCAAAGTGAGCATAAGTGAGCCTACTACAAGCTCAAATCTCAGGGGGAGTAGAGTTTTCTAGGAATGCGAGCAGAGGCCAATTTGACAACCCTATAGGAGGGAAACATTCAAAGAACCCAGCCCTTTTGAATTTTAAAATAATTTCAAGTTCAGGAGGTGCAACGCAGGCTGAGGAGTTATCTTGCAGAGGAGAATATTAAAAGTCTCGAAGCCTTTGAAAATTATCTAAGAATCCTTCATTGGGAGGAGAAGCTATAACAACCGTCGATATTGGCGGGAGAGTAGATCTGGACCGTTAGATCTGAGTCCAGACTCGAGGAGGAGCACGCAAGAGGAGAACAGATACCAGATGTAGGATCTGAGCGAGTGGATTGATAGCCATTGGATCCAGGTAAGTTGCATGGGATTTAACCCTGAGTATCCTTCGAAATTCGCAAGTCCGAGGGTTTTCTATATTTATGCACAGAGGAGACAAGTCTTCCGAAGTCCTGAAGTCTGAAATCAATAGAGACGGTCCATTTGTAAGGACATGTGTCAACGGATCATGTGTATCCAGAAGATCGACAGTCCAGAAGAATAGAGGTGCGTAGAAGAGGGGACTCCCGAAGATCTGAAGTCCTAGATCAAATCTGGGTCATTGGTGTAGGAGACATGTGTCAGCAGATCGTGAGGACCAGAGTTTTATCACTCCAAGATAACACAATGTTGGAGCAGGAAGCATTGGTGAAGCATGGAGTAGCGGATCCCATATCCACCGTTGATCTCGGTGGACAGGTGTCAGTGGATCCCTTGGTTCAGGGATAGGACAATACGGGAGAATAAAGGTTAGGAGGGTTCAAATTTCTGAAGCATCAAAGGTAGGAATAAATCCTCACCATTGAACAAGAGGACATGTGGAAATGGATTAAGGAGTCTGGAAGTCCATTACTTCAGAGGAAACAGGTTGAGCTGCATCAAAAATCCCTAAAGGATCGGGAGTTGGAGTGAATTTCGGTGATCCGTTGGAACATACATGCGGATCATGGATCTGAGCTTTGTTAGTTTGGGGTTCGGAGGATCTAGTTGTGTTTGGGTGAGAATACCCGAAGGCCAGAGCTCATTTGGGTCGTCCAAAGAAGTGGACATGTGGAAGATGATTAGACCCTCCGTTAGTTCGAAGGTTTGGAAGAACAACAGATTGGAGCAACTAGGACTCCCAAAGCCCAGAGTCCTGAAGTCATCTGGGTCATCCATTGGAGAGGACACGTGTCTCCATATTAGGATATCTAGAGGGTAAATAGTCCAGGAGAATAGAGGAAGCGATGTTGATCTGGACCGTTCATCACTGGAAGGACATGTGGCAGTAGATCCAAAGGTCCAACACTCCTGGGAAAGTAGAGAGTACTGTTGCTTGGACTCTCAAGGGCCCGAAGGTCGTAGTCAATCCTAACCGTCCATTTGGAGAGGACGCATGGTGTAAGATGCATAGTTCAGACACTTGGAATTTCAGTGAAATCGAATCGTCACGTAGATAGGGAAGACTTCTGAAGTCCCGAAGGCATCCTGGTCATTGATCAGGAAGGGGACACATGGAGGAAGGAGAGGTATTTTATCATTTTGGTGTCAGAAGATATGAAAGGCCATCTATGTGTATGACCAAAGGAAATCACCGAATGCCGAAAGGGGAGATCTGAACCATTGATTTTTCGAGGCCAGAGAGTCGTCTATCTAAAATTTGGGCGTGTTTCTTGATTCGACGATCATGGAATTTTGTGGAGAAGCATCAGGGAAAAATTGTCGAAGCCTTAGGCCTGAAAGAGGCATAGAATTCATTGATCCAGGGATTACCATAGCCTTTCGATATGCCTTTTTAGGCGATTGACACTTTGTGAATATTGTGTGTGCTGGATGCATTCAGAGATCACCAAAGCCTAAGAGTTGAAGTAGTTCCCTTTGGGTTAATGCCTGGTCATGATCCCTTGGTCGTATGAGGAGATGGACTGAGTAAAGGGGCTGAAGGCCAAATTTAATTTTAAAAGAAAAGGGGCTTGTATAATTCACTGAAGCAATGAAATAGTGTGCTATTGACTAGCGCATGGTCACAATCTTTGGCCATATGAGGAGTTGGCCTGAGGAAGAGGGCTAGAGGCCCAAAATTTCTTCAAAGGAGAAGGGGCTTAGGCAGATCCCACGGGTTCAGTGTTTGGACCTACAAAGGAAAATTAAGGACCTATGAACATTAACAGGGGGTTCAGCAAGAGCCTGAAGAGTTGATCCAGCTCCCAATTAGAACGATCCTTGACTGGGAGGTCTAGTGGACCTCGGGTGAGGGAGCGGGTATTCATTAGTCCTCACCCCCCCAGGAGAAGGCATGACCCCCCTTCCCAGCATCCTCATGTTGCAGACAACTTGCAGCAGGTATGAATAGTTATATCATCATTGGCTCGGAGCCTAGTGCAACATGGTAGCTTCATTGCACTATATCGACAAGAGGTGTATGTCGGTGACACTGATAGAGGGGTCGGAGCTTCACCCCATACAATAGAGAGTAATGGGGAGAGGGAACATGGGCATAGAAGTCATCCATGTGATCCTCACATATGCTCCAGTTGTGGGAAGACTTGCTATGGTCCTATTGAGTCCAGTGAACATGAGAGCTTCATGGAGGAGGTTAGTATCTTAACCATCTCTATGTTCTTTATTATTATATATTTATATAGTATTATGTGTATTTATATCCATATTTTATTGTATGTTGTTTTGCAGTTGCTACACCCATTTAGCAAACCCTCTACGCCCATGGATTCATTAGTGATCTATCTCCACCATTGATGCAACAGTAGAGGCAAACTACTCAATCGTTCTACCCCATACATAGGTATGTTTCACATTTGATAAATTCACTATAGTGTTTTCTTTATTTTATGACATCCTCAATTTTTTAATGTTCTTGAGTTTCTACAGGTTATGGGACCAAGCGATGTTGAGCAATGTCTACCTAGGATGGACAAGTCACTTGCATCACAGGTATTATGTGTCAAGTTAAATCTCGTTTAAATCTCAAATTTCTTGTATTTATGTTGTTGAATTTTACTATTTTGTACTAATATTTCAATATTATTAATATCTATGCAAGTTGCTCATATTTTTGATAGTTTTAGTACTAGTCCACTCTCTATCCACCTTCGCATATCTTATGGGTTACCTTACTCCATTCTAAGGGTTCTTACATCACTTGTATAGTCTGTGGGGTTGAATCATCACCCACCCCCAAAATATTTCTTATTCCATGTATCCTCAGTGGATGCACCCACAGTCCATCCATCCACACCACCTCTTCCATTGCATCCATCCAAAGTGGATGCACCCATCTGCTACCCACCCCTTCCACCATTTCCATCTAGGCCATCCACCGAGGCTGCCACAGTAGAGGTTTCCTCTGAGAATCTTGTACAACCGAGTTCTCCACCTGTCAAGGACTCTCCATCGAGTCCCGAGATATTCATGGTGAGACAATGTGTTGATGATAAATTTTTTTGTATCATGAATGGAATTTATTTATGAATATTTGTTTAAATTTCATGATTTGATCCTTTCAACTGATGCAGGGTGGTATTGATGAGAGATTAGGGTCATGGAGGAGAGTAACACCCTCATGATTGTTAGTACCATATGTGGTGAGTTTTTTTATGTTGAATTACAAAGTATCATTTTGTAAGTCTTTTAATTCATTGTGGAAAAAACTTATAACAATGTGTTTCTTTGTGCAGTCTTCGGAGCAACAAACCACACCTAGTTCCAAAACCACTCAAGGTGCTTCTTTGAGAAAAAGAAGAAATATTAATTTCCAGGATGCTCCAGAGGATGGGGAGGGTGACAACGGTCAATGAGTGACCAATGACTGCCATTTTGTATCTAGGTTGTCATATGGTTGTTTTTTTATGTTAGTTCACTTGTTGTTTTGTATATTGGGAATGAGGTGTCATTTTGT
>SNQJ01S0041193.1:63372-103751 GCA_010110895.2 Picea sitchensis
TCAAAATGTGGATTGCAATGAAACAAAAATCACAAAAAAATGAATATTTCTCATCCCAAGAAATAAAAAACATTTTTTCTAGGGACATATGACTTAACTTTATATCACAAATTTCATTTCCATACAATGAAGTGTTTTTTCCTTTCCATGCCATGCATTTCCATACCATTTCTTTACTTTCCATGCCATGACTTGCATTACCTTGCTTTTCCATACCATTCTATGGCGTGCCTTTCCTTTCCATGCCATGCCTTTTCATGCCTTTATTTTCCATGCCATGGCATGCCTTTCCTTTTCATGCCATGCCTTTCCTTTCCATGCCATGACATGCCATGACTTGCATTTCCTTGCCTTTCCTTTCCATGACATGCCATGCATTGCCTTTCCATGCCATGCCATGTTGTTTATGAGATTTTACCATGTTGTTTATGAGATTTTACTATGTGACCTTGGATTTGTGTCACAACAGAACCTAACCATATTTAAAAGAAAAACCCTACCTATTGCGTCCCTTTCATCACCAAAATGAGCAAAATAAGGACACTTACAAGTCCAGTTGGGTTAGCTAGACAAGACAACAGTGAATGCAAGAGTTAGAAACATCAAGCATGAGAAATAAACAAAAGGCTAAGCTAATAACAATAAAAGAAACTAAAATAAGGTACATAAATATATTAGAATAAAAAATAAACAACATTCATGCCACCAATGGATATGATTGTATTAGTGGGAAAACACCAAAGAGAAAGGGAGACTTATGGGTCCCCTCTTCCTCCAAGAAAGGGCTCTTGAACCCCCAAATATTGAGCTCTTCTTACAAATAAAAAACTAGAAGGAAATGGTGAAGAAATCCAAAGCTCATTCACTCAAGAGGTGATGTGAATAACTCAATGAAATGGTGTGTGTATGCTCTTGACAAGGAAAGAGGATCCTCTAAGATAATATAGGAAGCATAAAAATACAAATGAAATCCTTCGAAATATAGTTCACCCATGGCATATTTTAATAGCAAAGATTTGAGGCATTATTCAACCAGTCTTTAGTGTGAACAAGGGGCTCTTTAGGGCACCCTTAGGTCTTTGACCAGCCCCCCACTTGGATTCAACTCGGATTTGGGTGTCAAATCGACTTGGGAGATGAACCAGAAGTGGGTGGAAGGCCGAACAAAATCATAAATTCTCCATTCTGAGGTATTCATGGCTTTTTTCATTCACAGACGCACATCGGGCGCATGTACACTTTTTCGACGTTTTTTGACTATCGAATGTGCGTGCGCTTCCTTTGTATCCTTAGCGCATGCTGATTTTATAACCATTTGTATAGTTTTATGCCCTTTGGAAATGCATTTTTTGGGCCATGGATGAACTAATGGGTGTTTGGAGATGCTGGATTCTTGTAACCATTTGCAAACAAAATTTCAATGATAACAGATGCCCACTGATATATGAGGTTAGGAGCATATGTATCGTTGAAATACATTAATGTTGCTTCTACTGAGAGTACCTGTGTAAGAAAGAGTGTTGAGGGGAGCTTCAAGAGTGACCCATTGGAGGGAGAGGGGAACCTCTAGGACCCAAACCTTTTGCAAGGTGTGAAAAAAATAAAACTGTGTACAAACGAGGCGGGCATGCCCCATGCTCATGTCATGTAACTCAAAAATGTGTAATACAGTAATTGAAGTTGTGTGTTGGTGTATATGACTTCAACACCCTCAGGGCATGTTGATAATGGAAGATGACAATTTTGATGGTGAACATACTCTGAAAAGAGGCGATGACACCTATAAGAAGTCTCAAGGATTCGCAGGCATTGATGGCCTAACAATTGTCATAGGTCTTCGATGAATATAGAAACAACTACAATAGTCGCAAAGTAAGACCCACCGCAACATGATAAAGTGTTGAAGTCAAATGTTGTGGAGATCAACGACAGCAAAGATAAATGATGGTTCTCTCTGTGTTGTCTGAGACTCCTCATTTTGAAGGTAATGAGATTCAAGATACTGTCACCCATCTGGAAACTGTGTTGATGTTGACAGAAAGCATGGATGATTTTAGGGGCTAAATTTCGCTCATGGGCTAATTTTCCATGGGTTTTCCCAAAAAACAATTCGCTATTCTAAAAATGATTCGCCCAAATTATATATTATAAAATTATTTTAACTTAAAATTCGTCAAAATTTTATACAAACTATATAAAATCCTTAGAAATTTGAAAATTTTTACAAAAATATCGCCAAACATTTATAGTTGGAATTTGAAGGATTAGTAAGATTCGCCAAGGTTTCTACATTTTAAAATAAATTTCCATCCTTAAAATCATCCCTGACAGAAAGGGAGATGTGACTCCAAAAAGCGAAGGGCTTCATGAAATCTACTGGAGAAGATCAGGAACTGATGAGAAACATGGATGAAGTCAAGAAGTGGGGAGACTCAATATGTCCCTTGGTTGGGGATATATGTAAAGGATGAGTGGTGGCAACCGTAAAACTGAATCTAGTGTCAGGGGGAAGACTAGGCTTGAGTAAATTGTGCCAGAGGCGTGACAAAATGGAAAAACACATAGATCGTAGGTGTATGGACTGCAAGATACTAGTGGTTTATGGATGATGTCAACAAGGGTAGGAGGTGAAAAATGCCCCAACCAAGGGTGACAGGGGTTTCTTGGCCAAAAAAGGAAGGTATCTAAAGGAGACAACAGAAAGCTATGTAAATGTGGGGAAAGAAAAGGTTTTGTACAATTACCAAAGGAATAAAGAATAATTTGGGATAACTGTGCAGATACAAAAATGGGTGCCCCAGTGAAAGATGGCATGGATGGTGAGGGTACAAGTTGCTTGGAAAATAGGTGCAGGGTGGGGGGGTCATAGGTGGGTTTCTATATGAGGGAAATAAATGGAGGACAATCCGCAAATGGGCAAACTGAAGGTGGATGAATGGAGGCTTAATGATACTACGGAGGCACAGTCAAATGGGAGCCGTAATGAGATTACTTGGGAGTCCATTGTGGGGAAGCTAGAAAAATGAGGAGAAGGAGCATGTAGCTGATTCTCGAGAATGCGAAGACTATTGGGACTCCCAGCCCTAGGGGGTGAAAACAGTATGAGTGTAAAAGTGCTAGAGGGGGCTAGAATTGGGACAACTCATGTGGGAGAGAGAACTATCGGTTGATAGTACTAAAAATGCAGTGGAGGTGTGAGTACTGCAGAGCTGGATGGGGGGACCCTAAAGGTGAATATTAGAGGATGTTACTGGGAGATGCAATTGATATTCAATGGGAATTACTACATTTCAGTGTCAATGATACCTGAAAGGGTAGCACTGATGTATGATGACCAAGTACCTGCACACATGAAAATCGAATACCCGACATGAAAAATATCTAAAGATAAAGAACGTATACAAGTTATTTGATAATTTTGAACATGAGCATGTGTACCTGGGTGTGATGTGAGAAAAATTCTCCCCAGGGGAAGAGGATGGATGGAGGCCCAGGGAGTGTGACTGTGTAGGCGGCAGGATCCTGATCCCGTCGCTGAAGATGGATTAGAAAATGGACTCATAGAGTTCCCAAAATTGATCCTGGAAGTTTGGCAAAGGGACTATATATAGTTGTAGGGCCCACAATGCCACCTCATTTGTACCTGCTGTTGTAGTGAGTGGATGAGAGGTTTCAGAGGATATTTGGAGATTTCAGGAGAGCAAGACAGTCGATTCAGGATCAGCAGGTGTCAAGTTAGTGGTCATATCCTCCTACATAGTAATTAGGATTTCATTTTTGGGAAGGGTTTGTATAGATGGCCATACAGGGGGGTTTTGTGAGCATGGGCCCCCTAGTGCACAGGCATTTGAATGATTCACGTGCACGAGTGCGCAGCTGTAATTGGTACAGTTGTGCACAGGGGCACCCAAATGGGGAAAACAAGTGTGCATTGGATGCACGCCTGTTCAAAGCACAGCAGCACATGTATGTGTGGCTTTGTTTCTGATAGTTGGGAATGTGTGCGCAACTGTGTAGTGAACAGGCGTGCTAGCATGCGCATATGTGTGTGTGACAGGGGCGCATGCATGCACCCTTTTATTGCCAACAATGGTGCATGAGTGCACAACTGTGGGATGAACATGCGAGCATATGTGCATGCCTGTGGGGAAAAAAGCCGCGCCCTTGAGGCAAAGATGAAGGGTGAAAAAAACTATCGTTTGTGGAGATTTTGGTGTTTTTACGGGTTGTGATGGCTGATCAAATATTGTATGTGTGGATGCAAGTGACCTGTTGACGATGCCAGTCCACTGGAGGGAGAGGGACTAGGCACGCTTGAAGGAGGCAGTGAGAGATGAGGAGCCAACTGTACGGGGCCCTTTGATAGCTTGTGGGCTACTGAAGTTTTTTTGAGTGTTCACTGGTGCAGACACATGAGTACCTGCTGCAGTTCCTGATTTTTATGTGGAGTCTAGATCTACAATGTTTCATTGTACGAGGTGAGCATCTCGCATTCTCCGCGATGGAGGATGTTTATTTTTTGACTGAGCTCCCTTTTCGGGGAACCCTTCTACCCGCGAAGCCCGTGTTACCCAAGGATGGACAGTTGGTTGTCTTGGCTTAGACTTATTGTAGTGAAGAGGACTTTATGTCAGGCTCCTGGTCAGGATAGGGGTGATGGATTCCCTTGTACACCGGTGCATTGCATCAATGATTGTGAGGGTTTATGGGTCTCTGGCTACTCAACGGATCAATGGCGGTCAGTTGAGGATCATACAGAGGGCACTGGGGGGTGAGAATTTTGCCTAGGGCTTGATGCTACATGCCAAGATAGTGGGGCAGCTCAATAGATGTCGAGCTGCTGATTCAGGGGAGTTTTCCTTTAGGTCCATATTGGTAGCATGGTTTTTGGAGAGGGTTCCCATGTTGCGCCCTAGAGTATTGTTGGACGCGTTGAGTGCACGAGAACTGCGATTGAGGTGGTGGGTGATTATCTTGGTTCGACATGGGGGTGAGGAGGGTGGCCATTATTTTTCAGTTGAGCTTGCACGAGTGTGACGTCAGATGCCACAGATCATACTCTAGTTCCCTTATAGTGGGGTGGATTTCTGGGATGACCCAGAGATTGTGCTACCCCTTGGAGAGGTTTTTGACTGTAGAGGTATGGTGATATATTTGATCTTTTGATATTTAGATAGTATAACATGTTCTTTATGTATGGACGGATGTTGATGCTATCATTTGTTTGTTGTGTGTACAAATGTGGGACCTCGCAGGCAGGAGGTTGAGTTGGTCAGAGCATTGGCTCGTTAAGGGCCTATGAGGCCACCACGGGGGGAGCCAAGGGTAGGGGAGAGATGGTGACGACATGAGGCTGGTACGAGGCTGACCGAAAATGAGAGAGCAGCCATGAGATGTCATTTTGATGATCCAGGAGCAGGTCCGTCACATGCTCCTTTGGCGGGGGACGGGGGAGAGTTCAAGGATTTTCACCGTCGATTAGAGGCGGTACTACAGGGAGTGCCTGAGGGCATGTTGACACAGATCTAGGATGAGGGATTCTTGGAGAAGTGTGTGGGCCTTTCGGCAGATTTGCAGACCTTGATCCGCAGAGAAGCTATAGCAGGGGCGGCGATGACTAGGAGGTTTCCCCTAGGGCCCGAGGGACCCTTAGCTAGTGGGGTACCTCCTCCAGAGAGAGTACCAGGTGGTGGAGCTCTGGAGGTGCCATGAGTGCCTATGTATATGTATTTTTGCATTTATATAGGCTTGCGAGCCCATTTTGTATAGGGTGTTGTGGCACCGATTTTGTACTTATAGGGGTGAGGTGGTTCACCTACCTACGGATATTGTACATGTTGTACTATTTTTTGTAAACATTGATGGCACATTTGATCAATATATATATATATATATATATATATATATATATTGGGATCTTTGTGATGTGCACATGTGTTGATGTTTTTGTGATGTTGGTTATGATGTCTAATTTATATGTTGTGACAAACTTTTGATAGGTTATGTACGTGTAATGGTAACTTGATGTGATAAATGTCAATCGAGCACTAGGTTAGCCATATTATCTGCTATTTGATTGCATTGTCTTGGAATATCTGTAAATGTGATTGAATCAAAAGGTTGAGATAAAAGTATAACTTGCAGGTACTTGCAGAAGAGGCACAGATCATAGACACGGTACACATTGTTGAGATGAAGGACCACGAGCTGAGAATCTAGTAAGACTCTTAGGAGATGGATATGGAAAGGAGGCCAATGATGGCCCTGTATTCTTCTTGGTTGTTGGTGGTTGAGCCTAAACATATGCCGCTAGAATGGAGCAATGCATGTGAGGGGGTATAGAGGGCCCAACCGGCCGAAGCAAGATTTTGTGTCCAACGGCTAGCTCTGCCGGCGTAACCGATGTGGTAGGTCGATGGAGGAGGCATCTATCAATAACATAAATGATATATTAGATGCAAATCATGGGGGAAAAGGAACATTAAAAACTCTAAAAAAGTGTACAAAAAGAAAAAGCCTAATGTAGAATGGCTATGCTCAGGCGTAAAATTTCTTTAAGTACAAAATGTTGATGGGTTCTTTGAGAGGGTGGCCTTCGGGAGAGGCCAGAATGTGTGTGCCTTTAGTGAGGCAATGTTGGATGATGTAAGGTCTGTGCCATAATGACTCAAATTTTCCATGGCCGAGGGTATCGTGAGCGATATCGTAAGCAAGGATGAGGTCGCCTTCATTGAATGATTGAAGGTTGACATGGCGATCAAAGGTGACTCTAAGTTCAACAAAGGTTGCTCCACTAGAGAAGTGTCAGGTAATAGCTCAATATCAGTGCGTAAGGTGGGTATTTCACACTCGATGGGGAGAGTGGCCTCGACCCCATGGACAAGATGAAATGGGGTAAACCCAGTGGTGGTTTTAATTGTCGTGCGATAAGCCCATAGTGCGGAAAACAACATATGATGCCAATTGGTCTTATGTTTGTTAACCGTGCGATGTAACATGGCTTTGAGGACCTTGTTGACCACCTCTACCTGTCCGTTGGACTGAGGTTAGTTTGGGAAGGAGAACTTGTGGGAGAAGCCTAATCGGGAGGAGAGTTCGACGAAAATCTCATTCTTGAAGTGTTTCCCATGATCAGAGACTAACTGTAGTGGGACTCCAAAGTGGGAGATGGAGTGGTTAAAGAAAAACATGTTGCAGTGTCAGTAGTGTTGTGTAAGATAGGCATGGATTCAGCCCACTTGGTGAAATAATTGACTTCCACGACGATGTATTTGTGTCCATTGCTAGATGGAGGGTTGCAAGTCATGAAGTCTATGCCCCATTTGCAAAAGGGGTCGGCAGTAATGACTGGGTGTAGAAGAGAGGGTGGTGCTCGTGCTTTGTTGGCATATATATGAAATTTTTCACATCACTTCACAGCGTGGATGCAATCGTAAAATAATGTGGGCCAAAAGTAGCATGCTCGAATGATTTTCTAGGTGGTGGACATCCTTGAGAGGTGGCCACCGCAGGCGCCGTTGTGGCAGTCATTCAAGATTCTATCAACTTCGTCGATAGTCAAACATCGACGAAGTATGGTGTCGACACTGTAAGTTTTAAACCTGCAAAGTAAAGCAATGGATATAGATTCTTAAGCAAGATAGAAATTAATCAATGGCTCATACACAGAGTACACAGAGATTTTATACTGGAAACCCTCAACCAGGAAAACCTTTCTTATATTCATATATCGAATTTCACCATTCACCATACAATATATACAATGTTTTTAGGTATTCCGTAGATACCAAAATCCTAATCCCTTAATCTAGGATTAATTTACAAAACCGCTAAAAATAGCAAAATCCGCAAAAAAATAAGAAAAATTGCCCCCCAAAAAAATTTTGAGGCGCTGCCCTGAACGCTGCATGTAACCATGGGGGGGCATACCTACCCCCCCCTAGGACCCCCGTAGGAAAGCGCCTGGTGCACATGACACAAATAGAGCACTAGTGTGAGGGATCACCAGACGTAGTTGTCATATCTGATGCGCCCACACACACACATGCAAAGAATATAACACATACCCAACATTCTCCCACTTGTTGTTTTCTTTGCATTCAGGGGTATAGGGGATTATATAGTCAACAATCTAGGGCAGCAATTCTCATTGTTACTCTACACCAGGAGAACATTTATGTGCTCACAGACTTTGTCAATGAATCTGCAACATTCTTCAAAGTGGCAACCCTTTCCAGCAACACCTTATTTTCCTCAACCATGTCTCTCACAAAGTGATATTGAACATCAATATGCTTTGTATTCAAATGATAAGTTGGTTCTTTGCCAGGAATATTGCACTCTAACTGTCACAATCTAATCTCACTGCTTGTTGTACCAACCCAATACCTGAACATAATCTTTGTAACCATACTGCTTCCTTGCTTGCATGAGTGGCTTCCATGTATTCAGCTTCTGTAGTTGAGAGTGCCACTATAGCCTGTCTTTTGCTCATCCAATTGATTGCTCCTCCAAATAGGTTAAACACATACCCACTTGTATATATTTTGTGATCCAGATCTCCAACCCAGTCTACATCAACAAAGCCATGTATGTCAACCACTCTGTCCAATCCTGGTCTTCCTTGGTAGCACAATCCATAACTGGTGGTGCCATGAAGATACCTGAAGACCCTCTTTACTGTTGTCCAATGCTCCTTCCCTATACCTAAAAACCCTCTTTAATACCATCCAATGCTCCTTCTTAGTTTTGACATAAACCTACTCAAAAATCCCATCAGCATGTGCATGTCCGGCCTTAGTACAAACCGGTGTCTTGGGACAATGATCTGTAGATAACTTACACCTATAGGACAGGGAACCTTGATCGGTTTACTTTCATGCATATTAAACTCCCTCAGTAATATTGTCTCAACATATTTTCTTTGATTCAACCAGAAGTTTCTTGTTTGATGTTTCTTTTAATCTCCATTCCCAAAATGAAGTTAGCAAGACCGAGATCCTTCATGTCAAATTTGGAGGATAGTTGTGATTTCACCTCCTGATAACATCCATGCTATTTCCTACCAACAAATATGTGTCATCAACATAAAAATTACAAATGAAGTGATTACTCAACCCGCTTGGAATATACACGGTGATCATCCCTTCTTCTTACAAATTCAAATCCAAGGATGTATGTGTCAAAATTTTGGTACCATCCTAGGTGATTGCTTCAGAACATATAGTGACTTCTATTTAGTTTATAGACCATCTTTTTTCCCTTCACTACAAAGCCTTTCTCTGCCGCTTCATGTAGATTTCTTCTTCCAGATCCCCCATGTAGTGAATGTTGTCTTCACATCCATCTCTGCTCCACTTCAATATCAAAAGCAACAACAATAGATAAAAGAAATCTTATAGAAGTTAATCTTAGCAACAGGAGAAAAATCTCACCAAAGTCAATCTCTACCCGGGAATAACCTTTTGCTACTAACTCGAGATTTGTATTTCTCCACTTTACCTTGTGCATTAAACTTCTTCTTGAACAACCATTTTCTACCAACCGCATTTTCTTTCCAAATTTCGGCAACCCAACTATATCTCATGCCTCATTATTATCCAAGGCATCAATTTATTCAACCATGGCCTTCCAAAGCTTCATTTTCATCCTCCTAATTCATCGGCTTCTGACAGCTTCGACTATCATCAAGCATTGATAAAGAAAAATTGGAACGAAAAATCAGGTGGACTATACATTTCAAGCTACCTTCTATCTCTCATCGATCTCCTCAATATTGGGGTATGAGGTTCTTTCTTCTTCTTCTTCTACTTCCTCTTCTTCTGATGATTTAGATTTTGCTTCATCCAACTCAAGCTCCATTTTCTCATGTTCATCTTGCATTGGTGGGAATTCCCTTGATATCTTTTACCTCTCCGAAAACAACAACATCTCGATCAGAATAGTTTTCGGTTTCTCGGGTTCCAAAGCTTATAACCTTTCACACCATCTTTATAACCAATAAAGATACACTTTTCACTTTATTATCTAGCTGCATTCTATTTTCCTTTGTAATATGTACATAAGCATCACAAACTAAAACACTCTAAGATGTTGAAGAGAGGTTTCTTTCCACTACATCACCCTCATGTGGAGTTTTATCATCCACAACGCTGATGAAGGTGAGATCGCATTGACCGTGTAACGGCCGCATCTATCGCCTTTGCCTGCATCTTGTCCTCTAACTCCAACACCACTGAAAGCATGCTCCTGATTTTTCATCATCGTCTTGTTCATCCTTTATGCAACCCAATTCCATTGAGGAGGTATGGAGTATTCTTATACCTTGCTATAACACACTTCTTACGCACCTTGAATTCATTTCAGCGGAATTCTCCACCATTATCCGCTCTCAATACCTTATTTTCTTCTTTGCCTCGATTTACCGTGAGTCTTTAAACTCTTTAAATTTATCAACACCTCAGATTTCTTTTCTACTCTAAAATAAATCCATGTGTTCCTTGGAAAATAATCTATGAATGAAACATAATACACAAATTTACTAGTGATGGAACAGAATGTGTCCTAAAACATCATTGTGTATCAACTATAAGATCCCCTTTTCTCATGTAGTACCGTGATGGGAATCTTACTCGATTTGTTACCATATATGCAATGTTCACGTAAATCAAAATCTCGTGAGTGAAATTTCAGACATACCTTCAACCATATTCACTGTACTAATTGGCCCTTTTCTCCAGTATGTCCCAGCCTTTGATGCCATGGCATGGTCTTCTTTTCTCTCGGGATAGTATTGGTCTTGTCTCCTTTCATTTCTCTCGTCAAGGACAAAAAAATGTTACAAACTATTATTATAAGTGCTTCTCAACAACTTTTACAGAGTTCCACAAATGAACTCCCCTCATCAACACCATTGTTCCTCATACCATCTTGCAAGTGTTCTTTTCAAATACAATTTTCAATTCTCAAGATCACCCAACTTGTTAATGTGATATTAGATCTTGGGTTGTTTTGGAATGTGTAGAACCCAAGGAGAGTTCTAATCCTTCCCATCATTTAGAAGAAACTTAACCCTTCCACGCCCCAAGATTTTGTTGTCAAGTCATCTCCTAGGAATACATCACCACCATCATATTTTTCATATTCAAAGAACCACTCCTCGTGAGGGAAATATATGGTATGACACACCTGAGTCGATGAACCATACATAATGGTCTACATGTGTACTGTAGATGCTAGTAAACATCACCTCCTTCTTCAATGAAGGTGTTTTCCTCCTCGCGTGGAAGAGGTACTACGTGATCCCTTTGGTTTTTCAACCTTCTTAGACCTGCAATCTTTCTTATAATGCCCCGCTGCTTACCACACACCTCCAACATTTCCTCAAAGACTTCCCTAGAGACTTCAGATTCACCGATTTTACATTCTACCTAGAGATTTAGATCTCCATCCCGAAGGCTCACCAAGGTTCCTATCTTGGGTATGCCCTCTTACAAATAAAGCATTTGTGTTATCACTATCCATGATTTTTTCACCTCATCTCTTCAGATACAAGGATGCAACTACATCCTCATACTTCAATGTAGATTGAGTGGTACTACCTATTGCTACAACTAGATTATCCCAAGAGTCTGTAAAAGAACATAACAAGGTAATACACTTATCTTCTTCTACAATCGTAATATCAACAGAGCCAAGTTGACTTACTAGAGTATTAAAGGCATTTAGATGTTCTATCATAGAATCTCCATCTTCCATCCTAAGATGGTACAGCTTCTTTCGAAGAAACAACTTGTTCACCAGGGACTTTGATTGATACAAACTCCCCAACTTATCCCATAGTTCCTTGGTTGTAGATTCTCCTGAGACATTCAACAACACTGAATCTTCCAGGCAGAGTCGAATAGTACTCCTTGCTCTTCTGTCCAACTTCTCCCAATCTTCCTTCGACATACCATTAGCTGGTGTACTAGTAGTTTGTGTACTAGTAGGTTGTGTACCAGTAGCCTGTGTGCTAGTAGACGGTGTACCAGTATCCTGTGTACCAGGATCCACAACAATCCATTGTTCTTTGTCTACAAGAAGGTCCTCCATCTTGAGATTCCATAGCTCAAAGTTTTTACCGTTGAACTTCTCTATCTCGATTCTAGATGAGCTCGCCATTCCTCTTTCTATACTCGAATCTCCACTGCAAAAGCTCCCACTAAACCCAGGTTTATCACATACCCAAAACTTGATCTATCAAGACCGAGCCAAACCCTCAACAACAAAGGCATCCCTCTAAAGCCAAAAATGAGATCTAATACCACATGTAAGTTTTAAACCTACGAAGTAAAGCAATGCATATAGATTCTTAAGAAGGACATAAATTAATCAATGGCTCATACACATAGTACACAGAGATTTTATAATGGAAACCCTCAACCGGGAAAGCTTTTCTTATATTCATATATAGAATTTCACCATTCACCATACAATATATACAATGTTTTTAGGTATTCCGTAGATACCAAAACCCTAATCCCTTAATCTGGGATTAATTTACAAAACCGCTAAAAATAGCAAAAACTGCCCCAAAAAGTTTTTTTGGGGGCGCTGCCCCGGGCTACCACTTCTTTTCGAATGCTGCGCATAACCAGGGAGGGGCATACCTGCCCCCCCTAGGACCCCCCTAGGAAAGCGCCTGACGCACATGGAACAAACAAAGCACTAGTGTGAGGGATCATCAAACGCAGTTGTCATATCTGACGCACCCACACACACACATGCAAAGAATATAACACATACCCAACAGACCCCTCGTCGATATAATACATCACTGATGAGGAGGTAGCAAGGGGCTTGGTTTAGAATACGTCGATGATCATCTCGGGAAAGGTGATTTCCAAAATTCTGTGTTCAGAGGTAGATGAGGAGATCATCGTACCAGGGATCATCCGAAGGAATGTAGAAGAGATGTTCATTAGAGAAGTCTGTATTGACGAAAGAATTGGTAGTATCTGAGGCAAATGTCATGATGAGTTTGGTAAGGACGAGGGATTTATTTCTCTTGGGTGTTGAAAATTCGAGGTCATACTACTGAAGGATAATGATCCATCGGGCAAATTTGCCATTGATTTGTCAGCGACTAAGCAAGTATTGCATTGGGTTGGAATCTGCTAAGACTCAGGTAGTTCGAAGCAGAATGTAATGGCGCAGCTTCTGGACTACGAGGACAACTGCAAGGGTGAGTTTCTCTTCATGATTTCACTTCAAGGGTGGCCTTGAAATATTTTTACTAATATAGTAAATGACATGCTCGCAGTCGTCATCCCCTAATTGGACGAGAAATGTTGCTACTGAGACGGTTAGGCCGATAAGTAGACGATATAGTCGCGGTCATAGTCGGGTGGACTAATCAAAGGGGCGTTGGAGAGTGCCACTTTGAGATCATCGAAAGAAGATTGGGCATGTTCATCTCATTGGAATGGGATATCATGATGTAAAAGGCAAAGGAAACAGTGTGCATGGGCGGCATAATCGGGGACAAAGTGACGTAAAAAGTTAGATTTGCCTTGTAAGCTTTGAAGCTGGTGTAAATTTCGGGGGGGGGGGATTTTTGTGATGGCTTGGACCTTGAGGGGGTCCACTGTGATGCCGTGTTGGGAGACGATGAACCTAAGGAGGCGTCTAGTGGTGATGCAGAATATGCACTTGAGAGGGTTCAAGCAGATATTGTACTGACGACACCTGTAAAAGATGTAAGTCATCGAGATGTTGAGTGCATTTCTTGGATCAAGCGATGAGATCGTCCAAGTAGGCGAGGATGATTTGAGCCAAATCATGAAAAATGTATGTCATGGCACATTGAAAAGTGGCACCAGCGTTCTTGAGGCCAAAAGGAATGACACAATATGAAAAAGTGCCCCAGGGGGTAGTGAATGCGGTTTTATATTGGTCAGCTGGGTGAATCTGAATTTGGTTGTAGCCAGAGAAACCGTCCATGAAGGAAAAATCCTCGTGACCAGTGCAATCATCGATACTTTGGTCGATAAAGGGCGCTGGAAAGTTGTCTTTGGGACATGTGTGATTGAGATCGTGAAAGTCTATACAAATGCGGATAGTGCCCTATTTTCTATTAACAGGGATGGGGTTGGAGACCCATGACGTATATTCGATGGGGTATATGAACCCTGCAGTGTGTAATTTGTCAATCTCGGCTTTGATGGCTGTCGCTTTGGAAGGGTGTAATGGACACTGCTTTTGTCATATAGGTGTGATATCAGGCCATGTCTCCATACGATGCTCGACAATAGAGGGATCAAGGTTGGGCATCTATGTGTATGACCAGGCAAAAATGTCTCGTTATTCCTAGAAGAGAGATTTGTAAGATATGAGTTCTTCAAGAGAGAATGCGGTGCCTATGGTGATTTCCTCTATGATTCCAAGTTTGATGGAAATATCGATTTTGATGATGGGGGAAATGTTGGCCATGTTTCCTTCTTCGAAAGCATCGGGGGTAGGGATAGGGTTATTGAACCACTCTATATGCCCTAAGGGGAATAAAATCTTTGGTTTCAATTTCATACATGGGGTTTTGTTTGAGAGGCGTAAAGGCTTCCTGTGAAAGAAAGAGCACTCTGTGATGGAGCGGATCCCATGAGCAATCAGGGGTAGTTAATTCCTCGAGGATGTCTTTGTCGCAGTGGAACTGTCGAGAATATAGGGGATCTAGGGGAGTAATATTGGTGAATGTCATCGTGTGTTTGGCTTCTGGTGTCAAAGAAGTAGGGGGAATGATGCAAGGGGGTTGCAATGGCTTGCTCGACATAAACCAAATGTCAAGATATTGTGGGTTGAAAATGGTAGTCGGGCGTAAGATATCCGTGGGGAAATGGATTGGAAAATTGGGGGGATTTGGGGGCAAATCCTCCTCTAGGCTATCTATGAACCATGGAGGAGTGGGAAGTGCCTCAAGTTCAGGAGAGAAGATATAAACCCTATCTGGAGAGGGAACAGGGGAGACAACTGACGTCACTAAAGGTGTGGTGATGGGAGGATTGGGAATAGGGGTCAATTGACGATTCCTATATTCAATAATCATAGGACACTGGTAGTTGATGTGATCTAGTGATTCACAAAGAGAGAAAAGACATCTCATTCATTCATTGATTGAGGTTGTCACATAGTGGATGTTGGTGACATGTGGTTGAGATGACGCGAATGGATGGGGTTCTTGTTGAAAGCTCTGGAAAACTGTCGTTAGTGTCTACCAAAATTGAGGTAACGTCGGGCAATGGTGGTTGTAATGGCCATACTCAAAATAGATGGCACATGCAAATTTGGTTCCCAGCCCTTTGCTACCTATATTAGGGGATGCAGTGGTAGTGCTGTAAGTAGTCACGAGTGGTGTCCTTGTCCAAGGGAGTTGAATTAAATCACATAGCTCGAGAAGAGACAGGCATTTATTGGTGGGGTGTCCTTCTTTCTCGCATAGTGCACAAGGAGGCTAAACTCATGGGGGGAGTGGAGCAGTGGCATCATTTTTCTTTTGTCTACCCCCAGCTGTAGCAGTGGTGCTAGTGAGTGGGGGTGAGGGTGGTGCAGTTGGAGTAAGTATTGGAATTTACATCAGGATTCCTTCTTTTTGGGGAGGGAGGGATGGTTGAGGGACCATCGTAGGTGGATGTAGATACCATAATGGAATTTCCAGCACCATATTGGGAAGGGTAAGCATTTCTAATACCTGGAAAGAATGTATGCCCGGTGGGGGGTAAAAGAAGGGGATTTGAGTTATGGCTTGGGGGACTGTCTCCCAAACTGGTATGTGGCCCTGGGGAAGGGTGAAATTGAGAACAGGGGGAGCTGAAGAGTTCTCAAGGGATGCCTGAGGCGGGGGATTTACGACAAGTGGGATGTCAAATAGTAAGGAAGATTTTGTGGGAGGAAGGATATCTCTTGTTTCTATTCCATTGGATGAGATGACACATACTTGTGCTGAGGGATGTATGAGCGGTGGTGCTCCATGGTATTTCCCTAGTAAGGATGGGTCTTTGAAAATTCAGAGACCCATATCAATGAGTGGGTAGGCATCGGGATTAGTGTGGACAAAGGGTAGGATGTTATCGATGTTGGAGGAAGGGTTGGGATCATAATGTGATACTTGGTCGATAGTGACGATCTTCCCATTGTGGTGGAACATCATTGTGTGAAACACAGAAGGGGCCACATCCTTCATTGTGTACATGTAGCTACACCTAAACAATATGTTGTAATCGAGCGGAGCGTCAATAAATTCAATGTCAATGAGGATAGTCTTTCCCCCGAGTTCAATGGGGACATTTTGAAAGAGCCCTTCAGGAGAGGATGGGCGCCCATCATAAGCTCTGAGGGTGATGGCGGATGGTATAAGCTTAGGGGAGCCAAGTTTCTTCCATACAGTTTTGGACATGATGCATGTAGATGCACCTTCATCAATGATGCAGCGATGCACTGTGATGTTTTGGATTTTAACTGGTATCTGGAAAGATACCAGAATGGGGAGACGGGGTTCCCCACTATCAAGATTGAAGGTGATGATTCGTGTGTTAGCAAGGTCGACTTCCCCGAGGGAAGAAAGTAATGGCTTCTGTTGGGGAGGATAGGTTTGAAGGACTTCTAAAACTGACATGGCAGCAGGAGATTGTGTCAAGTCATCAACCAAACTATAATTGTGGGCCACCCTAGCCTGAGGGTTGTTGACATTTCGTCACAATGGGATGCAAGGAATATGAAGGGGTATCTCAGTATTAGGGCTTGGAATTATCAAAGGTGGTCCTCTTGTGACTGGGGTTTCTTCCGAGGTAGTGGGATCTAAGTTAGAGGGTGTGTTGTATTGATGACTACGCATTTGTAGAAGAATTGCTTCCTCGTTAGTGAGGAGGATAATACAATCTACAGAAGTGCCCGGGTTAGGATAATGTCCCATCTATGGTGGGGCAAGATGTATCTCCTATTGGGTGCTCATCACCCCTTGGTGTGGAATGGGGTTTTGCAGCATGGCTGGGGGTGGTTGCTGCACATATTGTTGTGGGGCCTGCTGAGGGGCAGGCGATGCTTGTGGACATAGTCCATTTCCAGATTCTTTCATCCGTTTAAAGTCAACGATTTGAGGGAAATGGTGAGTATAATGGCTATATTCACCGCAAAGGGCACAAGGGAAGCTTGTTTGAATATTTTTTTATTCTTCCTTGGTCATTTGTTATTATTTCCCCCCATGGGGGTTTTGGTTCCCCTGATTCTAGTTTCCCCTGGCAGGTTGGTTTTGTTGGGGGTTATTCCCTCCTAGTCCTGGATTATTATTGTTGCAGTTTTTTTCTTTATTTTTGGCATTATTCGACTGATGGGTCAGATTTTTCGTATTCAGTTGTTCGAAATTGTGGACTTGTTGAATAAAGGAGGGATGAACAAAGTTAACCCCAGCGTGTGGTTGTCCTTGTGGAGAATCAATGTGATGGGGAGGAACAGGAAATGGGAAGTACAGATTATGTTGTGGCAATGATTTGTAAGGTACATAGGAAGGTGTGGCGCTTTCACTAGTTCTTAGGGTGTAAGCAAAGGTAGAGGTGTTTCCAAAACTAGGTTGAACAACTGGGCGCATCATGGGTGTCGGTGGGGGTCCACTTATGAGTGGAGGGAGGGCAACAGGGTATGGTTGTTGATAAGGGGGAGGAGGGTAGTAAGGGTTTCCTCCATATACCAATGGATATGGAGGTGTACCATACGTAGTTGGTTGTGGGGGGTATGAATTGTGGTGTGTTGTGGTACCAATCAATCCATCCGCGGAGTGAGACATCCTAGGTTTGTCCTGGCCGAATGGCATGTGTCTCGGGGCATCAGGTAGTATCGTATATAAGTATCCTGAATGTGAATAAATGAGTTTGAACTATTCATCCTTGTTGATGGATTCTTCTTAAGACTGGCAGAAGGTGGCGGCCACATCCTTGGAAAGAAGGGAAACAAGGGATTTGAGAAACCAATTGAGGCATTGTTGCTTGGTGGCTTCATCTTTGCATAGACTACACCGTCGACGCCATTTGTGAATGTGGTCAGCGATGTGTGTGGAGGAGGTTTTTTTAAACTCTGAGAGAAGTTTGAGACCATTTTCATAACGGATTGGTAGTTGAAAGAAGGTCAAAAATGATTAGGCCAAAGATTCAAAGGTCACATGGGACCCAGATTTTTCTTCTACATACCACTTGGCTGATGGGCCAGTGAGTGTGCGTTGAAATAACCTCAATCGGACGGAGTCATCCATGATGTTGTTTGAATATCACCATAAGTGGAAGGTCATGATATGGTTGGTCGGGTCGTCTCGCGCCTTTCCTTCAAACTTGGGGATGTCTGAGGGGAGTTTGGTAGGCATTGTGGGCCATGTGGGGTCATGCAATATAAGATCATTGGTGAGCTTAGTCATATCTATTATGTTGAGGTAAGCCAAGTATGGCATCTGGGGTGGCGATGGAGGGTTAATTTCTGTCATGGTGGGAATGGTTTGTTTAACTAACCCTTGAGGAGGGTTAGTTCCAGCCATGGTGCGAGTGTTGTGTGTCCCGGACCCGTGAGGGGGGCTAGTTGGGGTGGTACTTCCCCCTTGGGAAGAATTTTTCCCCCGGCTTCCATGTAAAGGAGAGTGAGTGGACGGTTGACCTTGGGAAGTGGACCCAAGTAAAGTGGGACCAAGCAAATCTGATCCCAAGACAGTAGCACTCAGAGGGGTGTGAGAAGGTGGAGTTGATGAGTTGGCAAGACTAGGAACTCCCCCTAGAATAGGAGGGAGGTTTAGAAATCATCTGGAATGACGGGGATTATGTGGGTCCCCTATGATATCCAAATAGAAAAGTGGATGGGTGTTGTCAGTATTTAGCCTACCGAAAAACTCTGCGCTACTGAACCGGGGTTCATATCTTTCAGGGTACCAACAAAGCCTAAAACTATCGGCCCTTCTAGTGAATCAGAAAGAAACACAACACATAGAATGTACTGCACAGTCTCACCCCAGATAGATTTTATGGGTGGTTGTAAGAATCAAGTGTTTACAGCCTAAGATTGAATAGGAGATAGGGGGTCTACATTCTGATCCATTGCTTATGATTTATATTACAACTTACTATTATCTGAACTTCGGAATTCAACAACGTAACATAAATGAACTAAACAGAATACTAACTAATTCATTCATCGCATTTGGCATTTAAGTAACAAAACTAAGCAGAGATATGCATGCATTCATCACATCTCATAGGTATTACTGTGGTTCACCCCTTCCTAGGGCTACGTCCACAAAGATTTGTCTCTTGGCTCTCTTATTATGATAGTTTTGCAATTCTTGCACCTCGCGCTTACAATTCTTCTTAGATCGCCAAGATATCTGTGAGGCGAACTAGATCGCACGAGGCTCCTCAGCCTGCGATCTGATCCTCAAGGTCTACCCCCCATTTTTCTCTCTCATTCCCAGTAAGTCTCTTATCAAAATATTACATAAATGGAAGCTCAACCTTCGCAAAATCTCTGAACTTCTAAATATCTGAACTCTGAACCGTCAAACCCACCTTTCTTTGATACATGCTTCCTATATTTATATCTATCAGGCTCTTCATCCGTTTACACAAAAACTATTACCAAAAACCCTAACTTTTCTGTCGTTAGGTATTCCTTCTCGGAATGCGTTCACTGCTTCCTTCCAGTTGTCACCTACTTCTTTCATGCGCTCATGTTGTGCTTCTTGCTAGTTGTCGCTTTCCTCCTGCATGATTTCTCTTCCAACTGTCATTCTTCTTCATGCACACCTTATTTCCCATGATTTCTCTTCCAGTTGTCATTCTTCTTCGTGCATGCCTTCTTTCCCATTCCAGCCTACTGCCAACAGGCCCCCAACACTGACATGTGACTCATCCTGAGTCACCTTAATCTTTCTGAGCTGCCTCGATCTCTTCAGTGATCATCTGGAACTTTTCCCTTATCTTTTTTGTTGTTGTCAGTGCCTGTGCAGTCTTCTCCTTAATGGTTTTGACTACCTGAATGGCCACTTCATCGCTCAATAGTCATGCGCATTCTACCTGGGACTACATCATCTCTACTCTATCTGCTTCTTCCTGTGTGAGTAC
This sequence comes from Picea sitchensis, assembly GCA_010110895.2. NCBI lineage: Eukaryota > Viridiplantae > Streptophyta > Pinopsida > Pinales > Pinaceae > Picea > Picea sitchensis. The sequence goes on from SNQJ01S0041193.1 coordinate 83,496, forward strand.
TTTTGCTACCCGTTCCTGTAACGGTTCTATTTGAGCCTGTCGCTTCTATTTCTGTGTCTGCACAGTGATGAGTTCTACGTGCATCTTATTCAACTCTTGCATCCCCTTTACACGTTTTGGGATTGGTATGATAGTTTTCTTCTTCTTGAGTTCTTGGATCACTGCATTGATCCTTTCCTCTTCCTGGTCCCAGCATTGAACCTATGGATCCTCCTCCAGTCTTGTCCAAAGTTGCACCGCTTTCTCAAGCAAGTCAACTACTGTGCTAACTTGTTTCTCCATCTCTTGTATTTGCGTTGTTGTTGCCTACCACCTTTGCAGCTTTACTGCTGGTGGAGGCGTTGGTGTTAGTTGTTCTCAGAGATCCTCGATCTCCTTCTGGTATTGCGCAATTTCCTGCACAATTTGGTCGATCTTTTCAGTGGCTGGGAGTTCGTTCCCTTCCGCAGTGTTTGGAATTTTCCCAAAAAATTCTCCCACTCTGTGTTCCAACTCGTTCCTATGTTCCATCTCCTTCTGATTTTATGATTTGGCCTACTTGTACTCTTTTTCTAGCACTTCCCACTGCTTTGTTTCTTTATGTAGCTCGACTAAGTTCTTATGTGCTTGAGACTACATCTCGTGGTTGATGCTAACCTGTAATTTTTACAGTGCCCTTGACAGCATCCGTGTCAAGACCAATTGAATGTGGTCCAAATCCTTCAGTGGTGTCTATCCCACTATTTCATCCATTTGCAGCATGTTTGGTTTTATGTGGACCATTGCAGTTGTGTGTGGCATTGGGAGAGTTGGGTCTCGTTCTTCGATCTCCACAATTTCATTGGTTTATGTTGTCGAATGCTCTATTCCTCTACTTCTACTTGTGCTCTGGGCTTCTCTGAGTGTCTTGAGGAGCTGCCTTATCTCTGCTAGCTCTTTCTATAGATTATCCCTATGATGTGTTGCATGGTCGAAGTCTTCCACCAGACAATCTTGGACCATTCTAGCAATCACTTCTCCATCATCCTCCATGATCGTCAGGTCTGGTGACGCTCATTGAACCTTTGATTTCTTGCGCGCACATGCGACCTATTCAGTCGGTCTCTTATTTCCATCGAGTTCCTGTGAAGTGGGGTTTGGGGCGGTCTGTTGTGTTCCCTTGGTTTTCTTCGGTTGTTCGTTGGTCTCTTTTTTCCCCTTCTGGGTTCCTGTCTGCTCTGACCCTTCACTTGTTGGAGGTGGTTTGTTTTGGCCCGCCCTTGGTTTCTTGGGAGATGGTTTTTATGGAGGCTGTGTTTCTATCTGCGTTGGCTCTCCTTCTGCAGGTCCTTCTGGTACTTTCAGGGGAATGGATGAGATCTCCCATTTAGCAATCCATTCACTGATGACCATGTCTATATCCCCTTTTTTGATGCAGTAGTGCATCGGTAGCCACTGATTATCAGGATCCTGCCTTGGTTGCATCCACATGGCTTGCCTTTGTTGCCAAGAAGTTAGCGATATTCCCATATCGCGCGACGACTTGTGGTGTTATTCTCCATGACATGTTAATAGCTTCCTTCATATCCTATAGGTATGCTTCAAAGATGATTCCATTGTCTCTCTTCTTTCTGGTCTATGGCCTTGATCTTAGTACTCGATATCTCGCTCCCTCGGGCTGTGGTCTTGTAGAAAAAACTACATATTTTGGTTCTCTCCATCCCATGAAGGCTATAAGGGTTATCAGCCATGAGTAATCAAATTATGTACCAAGTTCTTGTGTGTCCCTGCAGTCCATTTGGAATAGGTTTAACAGATAAGGCGCCCATCTCACAAAAGTGCCTTCTGCACACTGATCTGCAACTGCGATGACTCCTGCTGGTACATCATCTTTGTGGCATTTCCTTAGCAAATTACAGGCTAAGATATGTGTGCCCAAATGTGTTGTTGGGTTGTTGATCCATTTGATTATAATGCCTCCTTTTCTCCTCGTTATGTCGTATTTATTCTTTATTTCCTCTGCTAACACTTTTTCCTTGGATTTATCATCTAGAATCAGTGCGGGATCCATACCCCGGCTGGGTAGTCCTATTATCTGGGCGATAAGGTCCACTGTTATGGGGACGGGTCTGTCCAGCCATATATCCCCTCCATGCGTAACTACTAGTAGCTACTTGACGCATGCAGTTGCATATTGGCCTCTGCCAAAGTGTGGGAGTTGTAACAATCCTAAAATGCCAGTTCAGTCCAGTCCAACTGCCCACTGATTCAGCTGACCGATTGTTTCTCCAAGTTGGTTAACCACTATGTTTTGCATAAACACTCTGGGTGCAAGTTCTACATACTTAGTTTTGTATGAGACATCATGGCAAGAATACTTGAGCTTCCCAACGTGACCCAGTAACTGTGGTTCTACCTGTACCACCTATGGTATACGTGGTAGCACAATTTCTGCTGTCAATTTCTTACGAGGTGAGCTCGGTATCAGAATTTTTTCCTCCTGCTATGGTTCTTGGTATGAAGTTCCAACAATCCCCGTTTGCTACCCTGTAAGCCATTCTGTCCAAGATAAGGTAGTTCCCGCAGTCTATTTTGTCTATTGATCAAGGCTAGGTACCTACAGCTCGTCGGATTTCCCTTCTGATCCTCGATTCTGTGTTGTTCCATTGCCTTCCGTGGCTGGTTCGGTGCTTTCTGGTAGCACTTCCTGTTGAGGTTTCTCTTCTTCATTCGGAGGTTCCTGCGGTTTTGCTTCTGTATCCTCTTTCAGTTCCTCTGGTTGTGGTTCCTGAATCTCTTCCAGTCTCAGTGTAGGGCTCACCAGTGGTATCTCTAGGGATGGGATCTCATCGATATCAACGATCTCTGGTTGTTGCTACTCATTTTCTTCCAGCAGTCCTCGTGACCTAGTTTGAACTCTGGTCGGCCTAGTGGTATTGCCTGGTTTAGTGAACTTCAGTGGTTCCATGGTGGTGAGTATCGAGTGTCTGCTATCTGTAGAGGACTGTGATCTCGCTCTGTTCGTTCGAGATGTTGTTGCTCTCTCTGTGTTCTTCTTTCGCAAATAGACAAGTTGCTTCTGTGCTCGCATGTTGTATGGGCTTGTCCTGAGGCTTATCGAAAACGCTTCCTCCATGATGTGATTGATGCACCATAACTAAGGATTCGATGCATGTGCAATAGTTTCGTACTTTCCATTATGCTTCTTTGGCCGTTTCCAGTTGGTGTGTTTAATGTGACGTTCCATCAGTCCTTGTCGTGCCTTAATTCCACTTTGTGTTGTCCTATCATCTTGTTTTTTTTGACTTTTTGTTTCCCACTCGTTTGTATTAGGCATGTGACTGTTACCCTTACCTTTACTGCATTTGTGTTTCGAGCGTCCTGTGGAATTTTCACAGCTTTTCGATTTTTTTTCTCTCTCTTTTTGTTTTTTTTACTGCGCGGTGGTGGTCGACTGTCCTTGTACAGCTTCATTCAGCTCCCATTGATCATTCCTCGAAGTTCTTTGCATGATAGATCTCTTATTTGTACAACTCCACCGTCTGTTACAGATTTTACCTCGTATGGTCCTAACCAATGCATTCTCAGCTTTCCTGGGTGCTGAAATGATTTGTTTTCGTAGAGAAATACTAGATCTCCTTCCATGAAAGTCTTCTTCTTAATGTGTCGATCGTGCCATGCTTTGTCTCTGGCCTTCTGCACTTGTTTATGGAATCCTGTCAGGATTTGGTCTTCCTCCATTGCTAATAGTTGATGCAACCTTTCTTGTATCGCGCTGCGTTCTGTCATTTGTGTGATAGCAGCTACACGTAAGTTGGGTATTAAAAATTCCAACGGTACTATCGCTTCTTGGTCGTAGATGAGTTTGAATGGTGTGTTCCCTATCAACTTCTTACATGTATTCTTATATGCCCATAATACTACTGGTACTTTGAGATACCAGTCGTCTATGTTGACATTACAGATCTTTGTCAATGCATTCTCTAGAAATTTGTTAAAGGCTTCTACTGTGTCGTTCGCCTGTGGGTGATACGGTGTTCTTTTCTGGTGGTGAAATTCAAATTCTTTGAGCATCGCACAAATGGTGCTATTTGTGAAATGTGTGCCTTGATCATTCATCAGAACTCTTGGGCACCCAAACCTAGTAATTACTTGTTCAAATAAAAAGTGTGCAGCTGTCTCTGCGCTACATTCCTTTACTGGTGCGGCTTCTACCCATCTTGTTAGGTATTCCATCATGGTGACAATGTATCTTGCCCCTCTTCTTTTGGCTGGTGGGTTAATAGGTCCCACAAAATCTATTTCCCATTTATCAAATTCTTGTAGTGTCACTTGCGGTCATAACGACATCTCATCCCTTCTGTTGGGTTTGTTGACCCTTTGATAGACATCGCATCCCTCATAGTATTCTTTCAAGTCCCTATGGATCATTGGCCACCATAGTCCTGCGTGGAGTACCTTCTACGCAGTAGCTTTTCCGGCATAATTTCCTCCTACCAATCCCCCATGGGCTTCTGATAGAATCCTTGGTCGTTCGTGCTCAAGCACGTACCTTCATAAAATGTTATCTGCGCCCATTTTATATAGATGTCTTGATATCAGTTGATAGTCAGTTGCGCAAACTACCAGATTCTTCTTCTGCGTGGTGGTATACTCTTGCTATGCGGTACATATGCTTAAATATTGGATGATCTCTGTGAAGTAATCATCTACAATTTGTACCGAGAATAGTTGTCTTCTAAGATTGTGGGTTCTTCTCCATTTGTGACCCATGATAGGTGGTCAAGGCCTGCATTTAGCTTCCCTGGTTTTACGATTACTTCGAAGTCAAATTCCTGAAATAATAGTAACCATCAACAGATTCTCCCCCCCAACACTGGCTTGTTGACTAGGTACTTTAGGGTTGAGTGAGCTATAAACATCTTAAAATGTTTTCCCAGTAAGTAGTATATGAAAGTTTGAAGTGCGTAAACCATAGCTAGGCCTTCTCTTTTCGTTCTATTATAATTTTGTTCTGACTCAGATAGTTTTCTGCTTTAAAATGCTATCAGGTGATCTAAGTCTCCTTCTCTTGGTTGTGCTAAGATAGCTCCCAGTGATATCATTGATGCATCTACATGCACATGGAATGCGTTTCCCCAGTCCAAAAATACTAATTTCGGTACAGTGACCTTCTTTTCCTTCAGGGTATCCAGACCATGTTGACACTCGTCGTTCCATTGGTAATTTGTATCCTTCCTTAGCAGTTTTTCCATTGGTGTTGTGATCTGTGCATATCCTTTGATAAATTTTCGATAGTATCCTGCGTGTCCTAACGTCGCTCGTAGCTGACGGACTATTTTTGGCGCTGGTAAATTAACAATGATGACGAGCTTTGTCGGATCGACTAATAACACTTGTTTTCATACTATATGGCCCAATAGTATCCCAAACGGTGTTCCAAATATGCATTTCTTTATGTTTAGTGATATCTGACACTATTTACATTGCTCTAACATCAAGCGTAAGACTTCTACATGGTTTTTCAATAGACTATAGACTGTCCAGTCGTCTAGATATACTTCGAGAAACTGGTGGATGAATTCTTTAAATGCTGCGATAACCACTCTGGAGAAGATTGTTGGTGCATTCTTCAGTCCAAAGGGCATGAATTTATATTGGTAGGATCCCCATTATGTCGTGAATGTGGTCTTGAATCTATCCTCCTGTGCTATCTTAATTTGATGGTAACCTAAGAATCCATCGGTGAATGAGTACGCTTCGTGTCCCCCCACATTCTCTAGAACTTCATCCATGAATGGTGTAGGGAATGGGTCGTGTAGGCATGCATTGTTCAACTTCCTCAAGTCAACGCATATCCTGATCCATATTCCTTTCTTCTTGACCTGTACGATCATCGGGCTTATCCACTCTGATTCCTTGATTGGTTCGATTATGCCGGCTTCAAGCATTCGTTCAATCTCCTATTTAAATTTATGTTTATATATAGGGTTCAGTCTATATGGTCATTGTCTGATCGGTCTCACTTCAGGTCTGAGAGGTATTTTCATTTCTCCCAGTTCACCTGCTATACCTTTCATCTCGTAAATGTTGTAGGAAATAAGTCGTTGTATTCGCGCAACAGTTCTGTAATACTCTCTACTATTGGGTCATCCCAGTAGTCTCCAATGCTGGTCATTTTGGGATGTTTCGTTGTACCGATGTTAACTTTCTTTACCTTGATTGGCGCGGAAGTAACTTCAGATTCTATTTGTGGTCCATTAACATATCTTTCGCCTTCTGCTTCTACAATCTAAATGTCGCGTGGGTTCTCTTCATCCAGTATGTCCTCATGTACCTGGTAACATGACAGTAGTTCCTTGACTGTCTGTTTATTTCACTGTTGCTCTTCGGTAATAAGTTCTACTTCTGGCTCCTCAATGAATATGACTCCTCTGATTTGTTTCAGAGTTTTGTCTATGTTGGGGTTCTCATGCTTGAATGAGAAAGTGGTGGTAAAGTTTCGCTGCAAAGTCGCCCATTTTGTAGTTCCCTTGTGCAGTTCCTGATCCATATACCAGCTCACTGGTATGCCTTCTAATGTATGAATAAAGTGGTGAGGCCATTCCTCAGGTGGTGTCAATTTCCACATTGTTTCACACTCCCTCAAGTGTTTCGCTAGTGTCCAGAATTCGTCATATTTCTGTTTTTTGTTGTTTTTATGTGTTGCGTCGAACCCTATGAGCAGTAGCCTTTTACATTGGTACTAGTTTGTGATGGTTTCCTTGTGTGCGCCCCATCATCTAGCAGGTGTGGCCTTGAGTGCTAAGTCCAGTGCTAGTAGCCTCTAGTTCTCTAATACTTCATCTTCATATTGTGTTAAGAATGTTTCCAAATCATTAATTCCATGGAAACTAGGTGGTTATGCAATTTCTATGCCCATCCATCATAGTGCGCGGTGAATTCTTTCACATCTTCTCATGAATACTTCATGTAGTCTCTGCTGCCAATTTTCTAACCCGGTGTCTAAATCCTTCGCGCAAGAAGTACTACTGCGCCAACTGAGTACCCTGTCTGCAGTTGGGTTTACATAATCCTCCTCGCATGCATTTGTCCTGTATAACTGGCTTATTTCCTCTAAGTCTAGGCAACTGGGTTCTACGAACCTTTACTCTTATGATGGAACTAGTGGTGTTATAACCCTGTAATCTCCAGATTGAAATGCCATTTTTCTTTTCTTCAAATTAATTATGGTCTGGTTGTCGAATGCCCAGTCCAGACCAAGTAGTGTCGGGTATGCTGTTGTGCCATATACTATTTTGATGACTTCAAAATTTTCTTTGGTGCGCACACCATCAAGATCTACCATTATGCCCTTCAACCTCCCGATTGGTAGGACTATGTGTTGGTTGGCTAGTTTTAGTTGGACATTCGAATATCCCAAGGTTGGTTCTCCCATGCATTGCCAGGTTTTCTTGGGTAGTACATTTACTTCGGATCCTAGGTCCAGTATGATATCTCCCATATTGAATTCCCCAATGTTGGAATTCAATCTAAATTCCCTACTTTTTCTTCTCCTTGTGTGTAGGTGATTGAAAATTTTTGGTTCTAGATTTTTTTCTGTCTCGTTGCTACATTTCTCTAAGATGTTTTGCAATATTTTCACATATGAACGATCACTTAATATTTTGATGCATGACTGCAAAATGTCTTGGATAGTACTTACTTGTCCCTTGAGTGACAGTCCTTCAGTATGATCCAATGATGGTGGTATTTCATATTCTGGGGCTTCATGGGCTAGTTGCGTAGTAGAAGTCGACATTGTGTCCTTCTTCTGAAATTCTTGTCTAGCTTCCTTAAAAGTCCCCTTTTCTTTGGGCACATCAAAGTGCTTCCTTGGTTCAGTATTCTTTCTTACCCAATGGTTTTGTGCAGGTTCTTGTCGGACGGTGTCGTTTCCTATATTCGTTCCTCCTTGGGTGACTATGTTGATATTTCGTCCATCCTCCCTTGCTTTGGCTGAAATCCATTGAACATTCTGATTGTTCTGGTTCCTTTTTTCCTAGATCTTTACTAACAATGTCGAGCATTCCTCTGTCTCATGATCCAATGCACAACAGTACATCCAAGTTGCTGGCGACAGTGGGAATTCCCTTGCATAATGTCCCGATTGCTGACAATTGTGACACGTGACTAGTCCTCGGCCACGCCCGAAGCCTCCTCTGGCTCGTCTGCCTCCTCGATAGCCTGCTCTGTCCCCTCTTGGCACGTTATATGATAGTGCCTGGTTGTACTGTGCGATATTATACTAGGGTTGCGTCGGGTTGTACTGTGGTTGCGTATTGTTGTAGGGTTGTTGCATAGTGTTGTACTACTGTTGTGCAGTATTGTATGGAGATGAGGCTTGATTGAACTATGGCATTTCTTTCCCAGTCATCATTTCAGCCTGTACCCTATAGGCATCCGATGTTCTCTCCTGCATCAACTCTATAGTTCTGCAATCTTTGTCATCGTGACCTACAGATTTACAAAAAGTGAAATAAGAATTATTGAGAACTGTATGGCACATCTGCATCATTGTGCAGTGATAAGGGTCATGACCCGGTTTCTTACATATTTCTCACCATAGTCCTCCCTATGGGAGTGGGTTTGGCATGCTTGTTTCCATATACTGCGCGAATGTTGGACATTCATTCTTGTGGTGTCCTTTTATTCTTCATGTGGTGCACCAAACAACTTCTCGTTTGTCCTTGTTCTTATTCTGATTCAACTGAAATGTGAGGTTCTTCAAATCCTCCTTCAATTCTTCAATGGTTGGGTCATTCTGTTGGTACTGGTTCTCTTCCAGCTGCAAGGCTGCCTGTAGCACCTCATCTTTCGTTTAATTTTTTTTTTTTCGTAAGGGGTATTTCAGATGTGGGAGTAGTGAGTTGACAAATAGATGCCAGTGCTTCATCTTTTCATAAGGTATTTTAGCTTTCCCTTCAATTGCTTAAATATTTGGTCAATCTCCCATACAGACTCTCCTGGCTTTTGTCGAATCTCAATCATTTCATTCATGTATTGTTCCTCTGAGCTCGGCTTCTGGAACTAATTAATAAGTAGCTTCTTGATGTCTTCTAGTGTCCTCATTGTCCCAGGAGCATTGTTTGTGTCTAGACTCATGTACCAGTCTAGTGCGCAGTCTCTTAGCATGATCGCTAGCTGCGCAAGCTTCGTATCTTCTTCCGTGATCTATTTTGCCTCCCAAATCTTTGCACAAATGAACAAATGCTTCTCCAGGTCTTTTGTTGCTTCTCCTCAGAATTCTGGTAATCTGATCATGGGGTCATGTCCTACCATTCTAAATACTGAATTGCTACCTCTGTCACGTGGTGTAGATACTTGAATCGTACTGCCTGAACTGGATCCTCTAGTTGTTGCTCCTGTGGTAGGTGTGCTTCTCGCTATCGGACTTCCTCCAAACTTCGGTTGTCTAAACGATGATGTTCTCTTTGGTGTATTAGTCACACATGGGTTTATGGGTTCCACACTGACATTAATATAGAAATGGTGCCTATCTTCTCCTCCTGTTCTTGGGCCTCTTGTTTTCCTCTCATAGGTTGCGCGCATGATTTCCTCAACCTTCTCCACATCTCGGAGATCCTCTACCTCTTCTTCATCGCTTGCCAAGCCCTCCCTCACAGCTACGACTCTTTTCTTGGTGTTCACCTTATATTGGTAGGGTACTCTGCTACGCGTCATTCCAGGTGACGCCAAGATCCACTTAAGTTGGTCGTCATCCATCAAGATCAGGTCCAAGAATTCCTCCTCCTTCTTGCCTTTATCCTCTCCTTCATCCAATTATCCTCCCCTCTGTCAGTGATTCTCCCCTTCCCCCATGCATGCAGGGAAGTTTAGTTGTCTACTTCCATCATCATTACACCTTTGTTATATAGCAGTATTTTAATCCAAGTATAAAGTGATTGAATGTACCTTCCACGAGGTCCAGGTAGAAATTCCTGCTATGTCGCGTTGTATGGCTTCGTTGTGTCAACTGCAAATTCTGTGATGAAGCCTGCCACAATACTATCAAGCCAAACATCGACTGCACAGGTGAATTTGTTGTTCACCTATTGTAACTGGTCAATCTGTATTGGGGTCCAATCTAGCTGTTAGATCTGGTTTGTAGCGTGGTTATATTTCAACCTTAGTATCCACTCTTGCAATAGGTGAGGAAAATCACAAAAAAAGACTTTGTGTAAATCTGTAAACACGTATTTATCCAGATATTTGTGAGGCGTGAGGCTAGGATTTCTATTATCTTTCTGGGAAGACTCTAGATCTTTAGTTCTCAACCAGCCTTCGATTTCTTCTTTCGTGGGGTTCCACGGTCGCAACATTCCCTTATAGTGACTCAACGGTCTTCTAGTTTCATTCATTTTTGTCCACATGTGTTCTATCCCATCTACTCAGTCCTTTCTTGTTCCTATTACAACAACAACAGAACCATTTATTGGTCTTTATCCTATCGAGAAACTCTGCGGCACTGACCCAGGGTTCGTATCTTTCAGGGTACCAACAAAGCTTAAAACCATCGGTCCTTCTGGTGAACCAGAAGGCAACACAACACACAGAATGTACTGCGCAGTCTCACCCGAGATATATTTTATGGGTGGTTGTAAGACTCAAGTGTGTACAACCTAGGATTGAATAGGATATCGTGTGTCTGCGTTCTGAGCCATTTCTTATGATTTATATTACAACTTACTATTATCTGACCTTCAGAATTCAACAGCGTAATAGAAATGAAATAAATAGAATACTAACTCATTGATTCATCGAATTTAGCATTTAACTAACAAAAGTAAGTAGAGATACACATGCATTCATCAAATCACACAAATATTACCATGGTTCACCCCCTCTCGGGGCTACATCCACAAAGATTTGGCTCTTGGCTCTCTTATTATGATAGTTCTTCAATTCTCGCACCTCGCACTTACAATTCTTCTTAGATCGGCAAGATCTCTGTGAGGCGAACTAGATCGCACCAGGCTCCTCAACCTATGACCTAATCCTTGAGGTCTACCTCCCACATCTCTCCCTCATTCCCAATAAGTCTCTTATCAAAATATTACATAAATGGAAGCTCAACCTTCGTAAAATCTATGAACTTCCGAATCTCTGAACTCTGAACCATCGAACCCACCTTTATTTGATACCTGCTTCCTATATTTATATGTATCGGGCTCTTCAGGCATTTACACAAAAACACTTACCAAAAACCCTAACTTTTATGTCTTTAAGTCTTCCTTCTCTGCATGTGTTTGTTGCTTCCTTCCAGCTGTCGCCTCCTTCTTGCATGCACGTGTGTTGTGCTTCTTGCTAGTTGTCGCTTTCCTCCTGCATGCTGTCTTTCCCATGATTTCTCTTCCAGTTGTAATTATTCTTTGTGCATGCCTTCTTTCCCATGATTTCTCTTCTAGTTGTCATTCTTCTTCATGCATGCCTTCTTTCCCATTTCGGCCTACTGCCAACATGTGCAAATGGTGATGAGAGCAATAAATGAACAAGAGTTTTGGCTATAATTTTTTAACCTTCACAATATATCTCACTATCGCATGTAATCACAAGATTATTATACATAAATCAATTGATAAAGAAGCATACATGTGGGTAGGTAGATTTTGTCTGCGTGGGAGAACAAATAAAACAAATGCTCGTATCTTAAAAGACGTAACGTCATTCCTCTCAAATAGGACTAGACCTTCCAATAGCACTCAACAGTGGGGTCTGAAGCCACCGGAAGAGGAACTAGTGAAGGATGAAATAATTAGTTATAATGAGGGGTAAAGGGTGCATATTCCGAAAGAGCTGGCGATATTTCCCAATAGCCACACAAAATCCGATCAAGGTGCAATTGCAACCCACAATTGCCACCTGGGTAGATGTCCTAAAATTTGGTCACTAGGTACCTCGGTCAAAGTGCGACATTTAGATTTTCAGCCTAAGAAATGGGTCATGGGCTAGATCCCATCCAAGACGTGGATGCCTCAAGGGGGGACGCACAGAACAACCGAACCTCAGCCTTCGAACCTTCACAGGTATCTCCCTACCTTATGGTGTTAGGAACACTTGTTTTGGAGGATTTTAAAGTTCCCTATTTGACAACTTATATTATTTTGAAGATGTGAGAACCAGATAACGGGGAGTTATTTGGATGCCTATCCCCGAGATCCTACCTAGACTAAAATTTTTCTTTTGGCACCTCCTCTGGAGGAAAAATTAGTGAGTTTTTAGAAAACTTTTAGATGTGGTTTGTTTGAAAGATTGGGGGTGTGAACCAATATCGTTGAAACAAAGTGGGAGTGGATAGTCTCATCAAGAAAAGGGGTGGGGCATTTCATAATCCATTTGGAGAAAACCTACTTCAACCTCCATGATTTTAGATGAAATTATGTGAGTGAGTAGTGACTTTGTGTGTGAACAAGTGAAAGTGTGCCAAATTTTTAATAAGTTAGGTGTCACCTTGCTGCATGTGGACTTCGTGTGGTCCTTACAAGTCTTAATTACCCAATTTACTAAATGCCATTGGTACAACCTTGCGGAATTTTAAAGTCCCTAGAAAACTAGCATGTGGACATATGGGTCCTTACCAATCCTTTAACTCCCTAGTGTGATTTAATCTAAGAAAGCTTCAAAAAACTATCCTAGATTGTGGACATGTGGGCATNTCCCAATAGCCACACAAAATCCGATCAAGGTGCAATTGCAACCCACAATTGCCACCTGGGTAGATGTCCTAAAATTTGGTCACTAGGTACCTCGGTCAAAGTGCGACATTTAGATTTTCAGCCTAAGAAATGGGTCATGGGCTAGATCCCATCCAAGACGTGGATGCCTCAAGGGGGGACGCACAGAACAACCGAACCTCAGCCTTCGAACCTTCACAGGTATCTCCCTACCTTATGGTGTTAGGAACACTTGTTTTGGAGGATTTTAAAGTTCCCTATTTGACAACTTATATTATTTTGAAGATGTGAGAACCAGATAACGGGGAGTTATTTGGATGCCTATCCCCGAGATCCTACCTAGACTAAAATTTTTCTTTTGGCACCTCCTCTGGAGGAAAAATTAGTGAGTTTTTAGAAAACTTTTAGATGTGGTTTGTTTGAAAGATTGGGGGTGTGAACCAATATCGTTGAAACAAAGTGGGAGTGGATAGTCTCATCAAGAAAAGGGGTGGGGCATTTCATAATCCATTTGGAGAAAACCTACTTCAACCTCCATGATTTTAGATGAAATTATGTGAGTGAGTAGTGACTTTGTGTGTGAACAAGTGAAAGTGTGCCAAATTTTTAATAAGTTAGGTGTCACCTTGCTGCATGTGGACTTCGTGTGGTCCTTACAAGTCTTAATTACCCAATTTACTAAATGCCATTGGTACAACCTTGCGGAATTTTAAAGTCCCTAGAAAACTAGCATGTGGACATATGGGTCCTTACCAATCCTTTAACTCCCTAGTGTGATTTAATCTAAGAAAGCTTCAAAAAACTATCCTAGATTGTGGACATGTGGGCATGTATGGGCCCGTTACAAAACCTTTAAACTTCCCTAGTGATGTAATCTAAGAAAGTAAATTAAAAAACTATCCTATCTTTGTATCATGTGGGCATGTATGGGCCCATTACAAATTTAATATGTGCTTGAAAAAGAAACTAAGAGGAGTCCCGAGGGGGATGTTGTCCTCTCCTAAAGATTTTGTCTTTTAAGGGAGATGAAATTTTCCCTCAATTGTTTTTCTGATTCTCAAGATCGCTCTATGGCGTGAGAGAAGATCATACTCAATGATTGACGTCCAAATTATGGTCCCAATGTAAGTGTGATTATGTGTGATATAGAATGATTCCAACTTAACTTTAATCAAAGCAAGCCATCCATGTGGAAAAATGAAAGAAAAAAGAGGATAAATATGGATTTTAACCCGTTAAGTGCCTATGTTTTGACTAACCCTTCATGTGGAGAGGGAATCTAAGTGTGGTGCATGTTAAAATTTGCATATAATCAAGCTTAAGAAGGCTATGGGCCTTCCAAAGATCAAAAAAACCCTTACAATGTATGATTTTCTGGACAGATGCACGGGTCGCAGAGTAGACAGAGGCGCATTTGGTGCCAATGCGCTAATCACAAATGACTTTTTGACACAAGTGCGCAGAATGCGCTGAGAAACATAGTGAGTTTGGCGCACGTGATTGGAAGATGCACCCGTGGGTTAAAAAACCTGTGCACTTTCTGTTACATGGTCGGGAAGAAAATTTAAGATGAAATTCTCTCAGCTCAGCTCCAAAGTTATCTTTTTACAGGTAGGCATGGGCCGATTATGGTTCCTGCAAGTTAAATAAACCAAAAATAAGTGCTCAAACAACCTAAATGGGAAGGAAATTGATAACTATCCCCAGCAAAGTCACCAATCTGTTGCATCCCTTTCGTCACCTAAATGAGCAAAATAAGGACGCTTACAAGTCCACTTGGGTTAGCTAGACAAGACAACAGTGCATGCAAGAGTTAGAAACATCAAGCATGAGAAATAAACAAAAGACTAAGCTAATAACAATAAAATAAACTAAACTAAGGTGCATAAATATATTGGAATAAAAAATAAACAACATTCATGCCACCAATGGATGGGATTGTATTAGTGGGAAAACACCAAAGATAAAGGGAGACTTATGGGTACCCTCATCCTCCAAGGGAGGGCTCTTGAACCCCCAAATATTGAGCTCTTCTTACAAATAACAAACTAGAAGGAAATGGTGAAGAAATCCAAAGTTGATTCACTCAAGAGGTGATGTGAATAGCTCAATGAAATGGTGCTTGTATGCTCTTATTGAGGAAAGAGGATCCTCCAAGAGAATATAGGTAGCATAACAATACAAATGAATTCCTTTGAAATATAGTGCACCCATGGCCTCTTTTTATAGAAAAGCTTTGAGGCATTATTCAACTAGTCTTTAGTGTGAACAAGGGGATCTTTAGGGCACCCTTAGGTCTTTGACTAGCCCCCCACTCGGATTAAGCTCGGATTTGGGTGTCAAATCGACTTGGGAAATGAACCAGAAATGGGTGGAAGCCTGACCAAAATCATAAATGTGTCGTTCTGAGGTATGTGTGGCTTTTTGCATTCACATTCGTGCATCGGGCGCATGTGCGCTTTTCTGATGTTTTTTGAATGTCGCATGTGCGCGCGCTTCCTTGTATCCTTAGCGCATGCTGATTTTATAACCAGTTGTATAGTTTTGTGCCCTTTGGAAATGCATTTTTTGGGCCATGGATGAACTAAGGGGTGTTTGGAGATGTTGGATTCCTGTAACCATTTGTGAATGAAATTTCAATGATAACACTACCCTCTCACGCACAAACTTATAATAAAATAACTACCTAGGAGAGAGAATAGAAGAGGTCACAATGTATTTTCTCGCTCTCGACCCTTAAGTTTCTCCTAATCTCTTCTTGTATCAACCTAGAAAAGGAGATCAAGTTTATACTACAACAACGTAGTTATGAAATCAAGTTATACATGTAATGTAAACAGTCAAATACGTAAAACAAGTTAAAACATATAAGTAGATTGAAAACCGTTACACATATATGGAGGGAAAGAGAACTCTTTTATTGAAAACAATGTAAGTAGGTAGTTACAACCTGACTCTAACCATCGACACTGCCTTGAAGCCAATTGACCAGGTTCCTCCACTAGCCCTTCAAGCATCAACTCTGCAAAATGGCTCTTCCTTGAATGAACCAGGAGGGATAGGATCACACCCTACGATCATATATGGGAAAGGAAAGAATACTAGAAAAAAAGTCTTCAGATCAGGGGAATGCTACTCACAGGCTCAGGGAAATAGGGAAGCTTGCAAATTCATCAACATAATCTTGAACCAAGTTTGTCTCCCCTCCCCCATACCCCAATAGGTGCTTATATACCATCCTTAAGGGGTTGAATTGGTTGTATTCCATTGTGTACGTGCCAAGGTGTGTTTGGGAATGATCCAAACCAAAAACCCCTCCTGAAAATGTGGAATATTTTTTATTTTTCACAAAATTAAGGGTATACACAGTTTGCACACTAGAAAATAACATATGTACATGATTTTCACATGGGTGAATAGCGTATGGAAATACAAGTGTTATTTTTTAGATGATTTTGATGAAGGAGAGTAGGATTTAATTTTTCAAACTAGGGAATGGACTAGGCCATCTCAAAAATGAATTTGGTGTGGCAATTTGTGGTATAACAGATGACCCCTAATGTATGAGGTCAGAAGAGAAAATGATGGTTGAAATACATTATAACTCTGAGAGGTGAGGATGCATTGAATTAAGTCCAATTAAATTTCCCGAACAACTGATCCAAGAACATAACCATCGACATAAATCAAGTAAGAGTATTCTCTTCTCGAGTCGGGCATACCCATGCTTAGGAGTGATGTAAGCATGGATGCAAAATCAAGGATAATGCGGATTAATGAGTATTGAAAGTAGAATTGATTCCCATGTCCACAAAAACTATACATAGTGGATCCATGTGATATATATAGAAGTGGCAATCATGTCCATGAGAAATACATAGTGGATCTATGAAAATGTAGATCATAGCCACAAATGGATACACAGTGGAGCTATGTCGCAAAATAAAATCAGAGGATATCTGAAGCCAAATTGATCCTTTGCAAGTACCAATGTTTGTGGGGTTGGTATAATTAATATAGGTTGGGTATGAGAAAAAACGATGTGATGCTCGTACTTCACTCGAAGTATTCAAAACGATCCTCCGTGGTACGAGTCTACACTATGTGAATAAATGTGTTGAAGTCAAACATAGTGAGATATTGTGTGGTTACCAATCATTGATGTATAATGTTAACAAACACGAGACAACCCATCAATGATGATAATGGGCATAAAGGTACCTAGTACAATCTAACAAGTGTGAATAAATGAGCTGATGTTGAACACATGATAGAATCTACGGATCAAAGGATATTGATGTATACCCACTGTTAATAGCAAGGGAACTTTCCACTAATGATTGCAATATCCAAGGTACTAAAATGATTTTAGATACCTATAACGTAGCAAGATGTGTTGAATTCTATAGGAAGATATCCACTGGAAGGAGGGAATTAAGGCATCCCCCATCATCCAACACCAGGAGTAACAGAAGGCCAAGGATTTGGAAGGACTTAGATGAAAATATTGTAAGGACCACACTGGGGAATGATTCTGCAATGCACCAAATGGAATAGTGCATGACAAAGACTCTCTGAATAGTAGCCAATGATGAAAAATACCGACAAAGACGAAGAATCCACCAATGGGGTCAAATGGAAACCAAGGTATCACATGAATCCCTATGTGTGATGATTGTTGTTGATGTCGAACACAAGGGAAACCACTCAGTCAACGACTAATGATGATTTGTCATCTATTGAGCGCGAGGTCACCTATCAATGGTGGAAATATGCCCAGGGTGCAACTCTTTGCCATACTCTCAAAGAAATGTGTCAAAGTTTATAAGAGAAGACCTGCCAACAGGAAGTCAATGGGGACCTTCTATACTAGCATGCGTGAAGTTCAAATATACTTGTGAAACTGGGACATACATTCAGAACTATCATTTATGATAGACGACATATTTGGTTTCTTCAAAAATCACCCACATCATAAGTATTAATTGAGTACATCAACAAACTCTCATCTTTGACAATTGGTCATGATGATGAATCCCGATTCATATTCGAAACGTCGATAACAATATGGCACTAACTGTGGATTATCCGGAAAATGATATCTCTGAAACCTCTCACCACAGAAACCTAAAAACAATAGAGACATACTTTATTGACACAAGAAGGCCAATTTGGAAAGTCAAGGATTTTTGTAGAGTAGTTAAATCAAGTTGAAACTTCTCTTGAACAAAAGTACGACACAATTTGTGACTTAGGAAAAATGGATTACAAACTAGGATACATATGTGATACATGAGGCATCGACAAACACTCCATATGACTGGAATAATAACCAGTTGGTGGACATTATAATCAACAAAGAGAAAATTATTTTAAATCCATACTAAACCCAAAATATTGAGATACTGACTCGAAGATTGTTCTGTTTTCAAGGGTGACAAATTACTGCCAAATAAAGAGATAAACGCTTTCCCCCTTTCTTTTCTTTTTCTTTTTTTCTTTATTTTTTCTTTTTCATGTTATTAAAGCCTGAAAAGGAATAAAAGAATTTTATAGTACAATGGAGGAAATGAGTGTTACGTGCAAGAAAACTAGTTCTAGAGAACGAGGAACATACCTATGCTCAATGCAAGGAAACATGTGTAGGATAAGGACACTCAGGAGGATGTTTCCTCCGGGGATAAAGGTGTCGAGTCGCAAAGGAATAAATTGCAAGGCTAGAAACTAGTAGGAATGCATAAGAAAATGGTTCAACAATGGCAAGTTGAATCCGACATTAGGCCTAGAAGCACGAGTGGTCAATATGCAATGCAATTACAACTGGACAAAATTTTGGAAGCCCGTGGGTAAGTTAGCCTGAAAGAGATTGAGAGGAATTCATGAGGATTCAACGCAAAGACATGGTGAGACTAAACATGGCTTTTGAGCCTACGGAAACAACTACAGCATGGGTGTCAAAAATGCCATTGAGGTACTAACTAGGACACCCATGAAGAGGTAAGATCTACGATTCGTAAACAACACCTTTAAAGCAACTTGAAGGCATGATGTCGTGAATGAAATAGGGTGGAACCTATGAAAGATATGTGAGTGATATGGATAAATGCATCATGTAGGTGGAATGGAACCTACCCTCTATGCCAATAAAGAACACAATACCTGTTGAAGAGTTCAAAAAATTATAACGTATGTAGAAACATATGTTAGAGGGAGTCCTGTAGGTAATGGCCAGTAAATTATTGAGAAGAAGATATGTAGCTTCAACACAAAGTCATGGTGGGACTAAAAATGGCTCCCGAGCCTACGAAAGTATTTGAGCATGAGTGTCAAACTGCGAACAAGGTTATAATTAGGGCACCCATTAATGGTAGGCTCTACCACATGAATTATGACACTTATAGAAAACATAGAAGGTTCTGTGTCAAAACTCAGTGGGGCCGATTCTAAGGAAAAATGAAACAGGAAATGGATAGTGAAGAAAATGCATGGTGTGAAAAATCTAACCTATATGCCAGTTTTGATACCATTACATGTCAGAATGGATCGACATGACAAAATTTACCAAAGAAAATGCTTCCAAAGTCCTGTATATAAGACCAACAACACTCACCCAGAAGTTAATAAGTCCAATATAGAAACCTCTGATAAAAATAAGTGCTAAGGGATACAAAACTTGAAAACAAGAAACCCTAAATGTACAATATGTATAGAGGACCGCACAACCTTATGGATTATGCATAGTAGTTCTCAAGGTAGATCCCATTGCTAGGCTCAGCCCAAGGGATTCTTTGGTAAAAAAACCTGCAAAGCTTCGAGTTTAGGAAGAGGTTGAAAATCAATAATCATAGCTTCAAGGATAACCTCATATGTAGGAAACTCAACATCCATGAAACTGAAGCTCAACAACACACAAATACTAGGGCTTGAGGTCTCACAAATAGTAATATTAGACTCAAGAGGAAATGTGTAATGTACCTCTAAATTACTTAAAAAAAACAATTTGTTAAGGAAATAAATCTTAACAATTATGGTCATTTTCCACACAGTTTCTTTGATAGGGTTCTTGAACCTTTTATCCTTAGACCTGTTCAAGGCATTAATCAGTTCTTAACTAATCATTATTTAGTGAAAACGCATCATAAAAACCCAAGGCTAAGAAAAGGTATGTAGTGTAAGAATTGTAACTTTATATACCTCATTACAATAATATCGACATTTAAGTATGTTTGTTTCTTATAATTAGCTATCTCATTGTTTATCCTTATATTCAAGGATTGTTGTTTTCTTTCCTAAACAACACATAAATCGATTTCTTATATTATGATATGGGAACCATATGAATTCAGATTTTCCTATCCATGGTGTTATCACATATGTTGTTAAGGGGGTGTTTTTCCCTTCAGAATGGGCACCACGACAAAGAATGACAAGAAGCGGGCTAAAAACCCACTTGTCCTATGTTTTTGTGACTAGACGCATTATTTTAAGATGTGTGTAGGTCTGAGCAGCTGAGATTTGCGCTCTCAGATATACGACATGGGATCCATACTGGACCCCCCCGACATTCTACCTTTAAAAGGGGGGG
>SNQJ01S0041193.1:103941-114959 GCA_010110895.2 Picea sitchensis
CTCACCTCCGGCTGACACTTGTCTTCCACTCACCTATCCCTTCTTTGTCATTGTGTCAGCACTACTCCTCACTATATCCCCTGCCTGCCATGTGTATTCCACTCCCTGCCTCATGTCACATCCCATTTCTTCCTCCGCCTCTCACCTCCCACCATCTATCTCCCATGTCATCTCCACCTATATGGTTGTCCCCACTCTCCCTTCGCCACCACACCCTCTATCCTCACTGCATCATTGCCACGTCCTTCCACCCAGCCACTGAAAATGTGTCATATCCTGCTGAAGTTGTACCAGTCGCCTTGCCTATTCCTCCTCACCAGCATCCATGGTCACCGACCAGTCTTCCTTGTATGCATCCAACAAGGCACAGAAGGTGAAGGAAAGACAACCATGTCTTCAAGCACAGGCATTGACTCTGCTCACTCAGATCCCAATGAAGTAGTTAATGTAAATGTGGAAGGTGGGTGAGACATTGTCTCCTTCCATAAATAGAAGGCCAGAAAGGGACAAAGCGCAGAGGCAGGTTGTCAGTCCGAATTGACAGAGATCACGTCCGACAGAAAACTGCATGGGCAGACTGACCAACGTCTACATGCACATCCTGACAGAGAAGCTCATCAATGAAAAGTATTGAATGTATGACATGATCACGTCTCAGGAAACCTAAGCTAGTTCTGAGTATATGTAGGCATTTTTTCCATTTTGTTATGGTCGATGGTGGAGCTAGGCTCCCGTATTGTAAGTTTTTATGAAGCACTAGTTCCTCTGGTTATGCATCGGCACTTGAGACTTCTTTCTTAATGAAAGTTAGCCTCTTTCCATCTCTTTGTAAAAACTGTGTTAAAACACTTGAAAATGGAGGATCTAGTCGAGGGTGTTTGAGTTGTTGTGATGAATGTTTGATCATAGCAATATTATCACCAGTTTTAAACAGTTTTCTGTGTTGTCTTTTCCCCGTCGCGCTGAGTAGCTTGGAATTGGAGGATCTAGTTGAGTTGTTACAGTAGCATCGTGATGTAGGTTTGATCATTGTGTTGTTGTAACTGTGTCATTTAGGCACATTTCAATGTCATATTTCTCTTCCCGAGCTGCTGGAAGGCTTGATGCCCATAGTGGTCTTGTTTATCATTCTCATCAATTCTTCCTTCTACTCATTTTAATATCAACTTACTGACAGAAGTTAGATCAAGACCTCACTTGTTCATGCATATCTTGGTCCAGGATTCTGAGTTAAAGCGATACTCTCCTAGATCTGCGCCCATTAGACCACCCCTTATTCATTCAATCATGACATATAAAACTAATGGGTATTAGGCTTACCTATGCTTCAATCCAGAGGTGACTTCTGGTGCTAACATTTTTGGCGTCGTTGCTGGGGACAAAGTTGAATATTTTCCCCGGGATTGAATGACAAAGCTTATTGGTTCTGAAGGTGCTTCAAAACTTAGTACATCCAAGATTTCTATTATGCACCTGGCGACCCCATTGTGACGACTCCACTGGTCTAACCTCATTTCTCAGCTGACTTCAAAAGGTAGACACACATGTTCTCATCCATAGCTTCCTCTAGCTATGCCTGAAGCTGATCCACAGAAAATCAGAAGAAAGAGAAAGGCCCTCCAAGAAGGTACTTCTACTACTAAACCAGGTATTTCTGACGATTTTCATTGTTCCCCTATAGAAACTTCAATAGTTTCTTCTCATTTTCCTTCTATACCCTCTTTTGGAGTTTCTCAAAGTTCAAAGTTTGGAAGTGTTCCTGTTGAGTTTTCCCCTTCTGGTCTTAGATTCAAGGGAGAAAGCCTTGTCACTCAACTCTCTCCTGAAGTTGTACCATGGTTTAGACCTAGGAATTCAGAATATTTGCCCACTCCTGGTTTTATCACCCCTTCTCCTATTACAATTATTGGTTTCACAGAAAAACAAGCCTCTACTCCCTCAAGCCCTATAACCTTTTCTCTAGATCCCCCACTGTTTCCCTTCCCTCCCGGAAGCTCGGTTCTATTTTCTCTCTCCCGGACTCCATATCCTCACGGTTCTCCTCTGGTTCATACTCCGATGGCAGAAGCTATTCCACCTAGAAATAGAATGGATGCCATTGTCACCGCAAGATATGCCCCTTTGGTCCTACCTCAGGCTCTAAATGCTCTCCCTATTGGAGATTATCTAAAATACATGCCTAAGTTCACTGGAGAAGAAGACATGACTACATAAGAGCACCTGGCTGCCTTCTACAGTTATGTAGATAATCTGAATATTGAAAGTGAAGACGTCTGGATGACAGTGTTTGTCCAGAGCCTAGATGGTGAAGTTAGAAAATGGTTTAGGGGGCTGACCCCTGGATCTATTGCTAGAATTAAGGCTTTAGATGATGTTTTCTTGAGGTAGTGGGGCGATAAGAAGGAATTTATGTATTATATCACAGAGTTTGGGTCCCTAAAAAGAAAAGAGGGAGAATTTGTTTCTGATTTCTCCAAAAGATTCAACAAAATGTACAATAAGATCCTTGCTGATATTAAGCATACATAAGCCTCTGCCAAAATCTCTTATGCTAACGCATTTGACCCTGATTTTTTCCTCTTGCTAAGAGAGAGAAGAGCTACGTCCCTAGCTCAAATGCAAGATGCGGACGTAGAAGTAGAGTCTAATGTGTTGGCAGTTGACAGGTTCAGAAATAAGGCTGATGCAGACAAAAGAAGGGGAAGAAATGAGGCCTCAACCTCCAGTTCCTCTGCACCTCACCCTCAAGTGGATGAATTGACCAAGATGGTGAGGTCTCTTTCTGCAGAGATGGAGAAGATGAATTTTGAGGGAAGGAAGAGCTATAAAAATGCCCAAAATGCTGATAACAGAGGCAATTTTAGAAGACCGAATTGTGCCCCTTAGATTCTCCCAAGGGAACCCAGGAACAGAGATATATATGATCAAAGGATCCAGACCCCTCTTCAAAACAACCTAGTTGTTGGTGAGGAAGGAGAGAAAATAGATGAGCTTGATCCTGAAATCCATTGTCTTAGAGACACCACCCCTTTCCCCCATTTGAATCAATCAGCTTACGAGGAATCCTTCATGGACAGTCAACTTAATGAGCTGAGAAAGGGAGACAAAGCTAGCATCATCCAAAATGGGTACAATATCAGATCCAAGAAGAAAGCTGGAACGTCTGATATTCCTGAGCATTCCTCCAGAGCAAAGAAGCCTGCTAAAAATGTGGCAAACATCAGCAAGGGTAAGAAAATACAAGCTCCCTCTCTAGTGATTAAAACTCCCGTTCTTGAATAAAAATAAACCCCCAAGCTCACATCCTTTTTTATTTTGAGCATGAAATTTAGAAAATCAGAATCCCTGTACCCCTCTCTGAACTGGTCAAGCATGAATATTTCAAAAAGAGCCTCTCTGAGCTATTGCAATCTGAGCCCTCATACCATCCCACTGACTCAATCAATTTGCAAGATGAAAATCCAACAGTCATCCTAGGTCCTATGGTAGAAGAAAAAGATGATTCATCCCCTCCCTTCTATACCTCACTGAACATACATGATAAGGTGTTGCATAATTGTCTAATGGATTCAGGGGCTTCCCACAACCTCATGCCCAAAACTATCATGGAAGAACTGGTCCTAGAAATCACAAAATCTTACCATGACCTCTATTCCTTTGATTCCAGAAAGGTCCAATGTATAGGAGTTATCAAGGATATGGTAGTGACTTTGTTCTAGCTGCCCATGAAGAGTGTGGTCATGGACATTGTGGTAGCTGATGTTCCCCCCAAGTTTGGCATGATTTTGTCAAGATCTTGGATAAAAATACTTGGGGGAACCTTGCAAATGGACCTCACCTATGCTACTATCCCAATGTTTGGGGGGGAGAATAGAAGATTGTACAAAGAATCTCAATTGGCCTATATCATTAGTGATGAAACTAACCCCACAAACCATCCTATCTTTTCCCTTGACACTGATATGGGATCTAGTTTATTGCAGCTTACTAATGCTCCCAAGCCTCCTCTTAAACTCAGAGAACAACCTGTTCCTTTTCATGAAGATTTTTCCCCCACCACCTTTGTTTGGAAAATGTTCTTTGATGGAGCCTTTTCCAGGGAGGGTGCACGTGCTGGAATGGTGTTTATCTCACCAGCTCAAGAAACCATACCCCTATCCTACAAATTAGAATTTGAAACTACCAATAATGTGGCAGAGTATGAAGCTCTTGTGTTGGGTTTGAGGACTGCGAAGGACATGGGAATCAAAGAAATATCTGTCTTTGGGGATGTCGAGTTGGTTGTAAAAAAACTCATAAATATTTATCAAGCTAAACATCCGAGGTTGAGATCTTATAGAAATGAAGCATGGGACCTGATTGACAGTCTTTTCTCGGCCTTAAACATTTCATTCATCCCTAGAGAAGAAAATACAGTGGTTGATTCTTTGGTTGTCTCAGCGACCAATTTCAGAGTTCCTCTTCCACCCCAGCTCAGATATGATGTAGAAGTAAAGTATAGACCCTCCATACCTGACAATGTCAAGCATTGGAAAGTATTTGAAGATGATCTTGAAGTCAAAAGATTCCTGGGGACTGTTGATGAGTTTTCAAAATTACATATTGATCAAGACCTTGATTTTGACATGGACTCCCATGCTGATGTATTTCTGAAAAAGATTGCTAATCATCATATTGTGCATTTACCAAGAAATCACATTCCAAAGGGACTAGTCCCTTTGGAGAGAATTTTTGACAATAATGATGTGGCAGTGAAGGCTAAGAGGTCGATTGATGATGCTAACATATCTGAATGAAATATTGGTACAGAGAAGAATCCTAAGTTTGTCAAGTTGTCAAGCAGCCTGTCAAGGGAACAGAGGGTCGAGTATGTTGAGCTTTTGAAGAAGTTTGCTGATGTGTTTGCCTGGACATACGAGGATCTCATAACATATGACACAGGCGTCATTGAGCATAAGATACCACTAAAAGAAGAGACCAAACCTTTTAGACAGAAGTTGAGACAGATTAATCCTATGTTGTTTCCTATCACGAAGAAAGAGGTAAAGAAGTTGTTGGATGCTCGATCATTGTGCCTTTGAGGTATTTAGAGTGGGTGGCCAACTTAGTCCCAGTAAGAAAAAAGAGAGGGGAAATCAGTCTTTGTATCGATTTCAGGAACCTGAACAGAATCTCAAAGAAGGAAAATTACCCCTTTCCAAAGATGGAACACATATGACAAAAGGTAACAGGAGCATTCAGGATTTCCATGATTGATGGTTTCTCTAGCTATAATCAGATTTTTGTCCTGCTTGAGGACAGAGAAAAGACAACCTTCACCACTCCTTGGGGTACATTCATGTATGCCAAAATGCCCTTTGGACTGATGATCGCAGGGGCAACCTTTCAATGAGCCATGGATATCGCTTTCATTGGAGAAAGGGACAAGTTTATGGTCATCTATCTGAATGACATCACAGTCTTCTCCAGGTCTAATAGAGAGCACTGTGAACATTTAAAAAGGGTTTTCCTGAAATGTAGGAAGTTTGGCCTCTCCTTAAATCCCAAGAAGTCTTTGTTTTCCATGAAGGAGGGAAAGTTTATAGGCCACATAGTATTAGCTAGGGGAGTCACGATCGATCCTAGCAGAGTTGAAGCAATCCAAGCCTTGTCACTCCTGAGATCCAGGAAAGAAGTCCAGTCTTTCCTAGGAAAAATTAATTTTCTGAGAGGGTTTGTTTCCAACTTTGCGGAGATGGTAAAGCTTATAACAGCCATGTTGAGGAAGGGAAACGAAGTTAAATGGACTGCGGAGTCTCAAAATTCCTTTGAGCAGATAAAGAAAGCCTTGACTGAAGCTCCCGTGCTTATCAGTCCTGATTACTCAAAGGATTTCCTCATTTTCTCATTTGCCTCATTTGATACTGTGGCAACTGTTTTGTTGCAGGAAAATGCTGAAGGGTTGGAGCAGCCCATTTATTTTTTCAGTCGGGCATTGAGATATGCGGAGATAAAATATGACATCATGGAGAAGCAGGCCTATGCCTTGGTGAAAGCTCTCAAAGCTTTCAGAGTCTATGTCCTGCAGTCAAAAATCATTGCATATGTCCCTTCAGCCACCATGAAGGAAATCCTCATTCAGCCAGACATAGATGGAAGGAGGAGCCGATGGATTGCCAAGATCCTTGAATTTGACCTAGAGATAAAGCCCACCAAATTGATCAAAGGTCAAGGTTTGGCCAAGTTGTTGGTTGAAGCGAATTGAAAATCTTTGGGGGTAAACTTTGTCGAAGAATGATCATAAAATCAGCAGGCCGAACTATCTGATACAAATGCTCAGGCAGACCCCCCAATAGCAGGATGTCCTTGGTATAAGGATGTCATATATTTTCTACAAAAATTGCGCCCCCCTGATGGCTTGCAAAGGAACAAGGCAAGAGATTTGAAGCTTAGAGCAGTTAGATATTTCCTTGTTGATCATATTTTATATTGGAAAGACCCCCTGGGGGTGCTTCTGAGATGTTTGGACCCGCAGAAGACCCAAACGGTTATGTTTGATTTTCATGACAGCCTGTGTGGAGGGCATCACTTCTTGAAAAACCACAACCTACAAAATTCTCAGGGTTGGGTACTACTAGCCAACTCTATTCACTGATATCTATGCGAAAGTCAGAGCTTGCATCAAATGTCATAAATTCTCTGGGAAGTAACAGCTCAAATCCCTGCCATTAAAGCTTGTGGTTGCTTCAGGACCCTTCCAGCAGTGGGGCCTAGATTTCATTGGAGAAATTCATCCTGCCTCCAGTGGTAAACACATGTGGATCCTGACTGCCACAGATTATTTTACCAAGTGGATAGAAGTTGTCCCTACAAGGAGCGCCTCTCACAAAGTAATCATTGGATTCCTGGAGGACATCATCTCAAGATTCGGCTTCCGCAACAAGATTGTCACTGATAATGAAACATCTTTCAAGGCTGAATCATTGATCCAATTATGTGAGAAGTTTGGGATCAGACTGATTCACTCTACCCCATACTATCCCCAGGGCAATGGTTTAGCAGAGTCCTCTAACAAAAGCCTAATAAAGATCATCAAAAGACTACTAGAGGACAACAAGAAAGCATGGGATTCAAAGCTCAAATTTTCTTTGTGGTCCAACAGGGTGACAACGAAGAGATCTCTGGGTGTCTCTCCTTTTCAACTTGTTTATGGAGCCAAAGCAGTCTTTCCTCCTCAGCTTGCCCTGCCTGTGGCAAGATTCTTTCAGGAATGTCAAGGAGAGCTTGATGACATGATCAGAGGGATACATCAGCTGGTAGAAGTCCAGCAGGCTAGAGAGCAGGTGATGGACAGAGCAGATGACCGACAATATAAGATCAAGCAGGCCTTTGACAGGAAGGTCAGAAAAGAGGATTTCCAGCTAGGAGATCTGGTACTAAAATGGGATTCTCCCAAGCAGGACAAGGGAAAACATGGTAAATTTGAAGCCCTCTGGATTGGACACTTCAAAATATCTGAGCTATTTCCCAATAATACTTACAGGTTGCAGAATTTGGAGGGTGATGAAGTTTCTAGTAGCCCTATAAATGGGCATTTTCTAAAAGAATTCTTTAGTTGAGCCACGTTTGGCTCCCATGTTTTTTTTTGTGTAAATTTTGTTTTCCTCATTGTTTTTGGTTTTATAGGTGACTCCATAACCCAATAGTAAGGCACTGAAGCTGCAGGAGAGTTCTTAGAGCCTCTCAGGGAGGATTCTATCCCCCATGGAGCCTAATGTTATCACATATGTTGGTAAGTGTGTGTTTTTCCCTTCAGAATGGGCACCACGACAAAGAATGACAAGAAGCGGGCTAAAAACCCACCTGTCCTAAGTTTTTGTGACGGGGCGCATTATTTTAAGATGCGCGTAGGTTTGAGTGGATGAGATTTGTGCTCTTAGATCTACGACATAGGATCCATACCGGACCCCCCCCCGACGTGATTTGTGCTCTAGATTCAATGCATATAGGATCCATAAATTCTACCCCCTAATGCTCTTCCTTTAGCGGTGGGAGGGGGTCTGGCGTTTATCTTTTCATGCGGTTCTGACTGTCACAGCCATGCTCTCATGAAATCACCCCCACGCTTAAACCACTCAACCACCTAACTCCCCCCCTCCGACATACCACTTACCTTCTCCTCTTACCACCCTCACCTCCCACTAACACTTGTCTTGCACTCACCTATCCATTCTCTGTCGTTGTGTCAACGCTACTCCTCACTATATCCCTCGTCTGCCATGTGTATTCCACTCCTCGCCTCATGTCACATCCCCTTTCTTCCTCTGCCTCTCACCTCCCACCATCTATCTCCTATGTCATCTCCACCTATATAGTTGTCCCCACTCTCCCTTCACCACCACGCCCTCTGTCCCCACCTCATCGTTGCCACGTCCTTCCACCCGACCACCAAAAATGTGTCGTATCATGTTGAAGTTGTACCAGTCGCCTCGCTCATTCCTCCTCACCAGCATCCACGGTCGTCGGCCAGTCTTCCCCGTATGCATCCAACAAGGCACAGAAGGCGAAGGAAAGACAACCACGTCTTCAAGCGCAGGCGTTGACTCTTCTCACTCAGATCTCGATGAAGCAGTTAATGTAAATATGGAAGGTGGGTGAGACATCATCTCCTTCCATAAATAGAAGGCCAAAAAGGGACAAAGCGCAAAGGCAGGCTATCAATCCGAGCAGACAGAGATCGCATCCAACATAAGACTGCATGGGTAGTCTGACCAGCGTCTACATGCACAGCCTGACAGAGAAACTCATCAACACAAAGTCTTGAATGTATGACATGATCGCGTCTCAAGCAGCCCGAGCTAGTTCTGAGTATATGTAGGCATTTTTTCCATTTTGTTATGCTCGATGGTGGAGCTAGGCTCCTGTATTGTAAGTTTTGATAAAGCACTGGTTCCTCTGGTTATGCACAGGGACTTGAGAATTCTTGTTTAATGAAAGTTAGTCTATTTCCATATCTTTGTAAACACTGTGTTAAAATACTCGGAATTGGAGCATCCAGCTGAGGGTGTTTGTGTTGTTGTGATGAATGTTTGATTATAGTAATATTATCACCAGTTTTAAGCAGTTTTCTGTGTTGTCTTTTCCCTCTCACGCTGAGTAGCTCGGAATTGGAGAATCTAGTCGAGTTGTTACAATAGCATCGTGATGTAGGTTTGATCGTTGTGTTGTTGTAACTATGTCATTTAGGCGCATTTCAGTGTCTTGTTTCTCTTCCCAAGCCGCTGGAAGGTTGGATTCCCATAGCGGTCTTGTTTATCATTCTCATCAAGTCTTCCTTCTACTCATTTTAATCTCAACTTATTGACGGAAGTTAGATCAAAACCTCACTTGTTCATGCATAGCCTGATCTGGGATTATGAGTTAAAGCGATACTCTCCTGGGTCTGCACCCATTTCACCCCCCCTTATTCATTCATTCGTGACATATAAAACTGATGGGTATCAGGCTTACCTCTGCTACAATCCAGAGGTGACTTCTGGTGCTAACACATGGCCTTTATAAATTGTTTCTATTGTAAGTTTCGAGATTAAACCTATAATACCATCATAACTTTGTAATGTATCCAAGGAGGTTGTGACGCCTAAATCTTAGCGTAGTTAAAAGCATGAATACTCTATGAAAACCATGGAAAGAACATATGTTTTCGTTCTGAATAAGTTTGATGTGAGGGATATAGGGGGTGCGGAGTTTTAAAAGCGCATTTACCTCCTTTCAAATAATCCAAGAGTTTTGGTGCACTGGATCAACCATCCAGTTCCATGTCTCCACCTTCACATGGCACGAAGTACAACCATATTCAAAATTGCAGTGTAGGTACAGGACGAAGGGATCGATATAGGTTAGTTTAGAAAACAGAAACCAACAGTTCCCTCCGTCGTTCAACATACCTCTCTTTCCCTTTGTTCTGTTCTAGACTCCGCCTTTTCTAGCTTCCATGGATGTCTGGTAACGCTAATTCCAGGGAAAAATAAATCTCTCTGCTTGCAAAGAAATGTTTTGCTACTACTATTACTTGAATCTCCAGGTAACTATACCCACTCTTATTCTGCGAAGTTCTACCTGGTTGTTTTTGTTTGATTTCCAGAATTTGTTCTGTATAAAAGAAGGGTTTGGTTTTCTATGCTATCTCAGGTTTCTTAGCATATAGAGGATTTTTCGTTCTCGTCTTTTTTTAATGGTAGAACAGAACTACAACCCAAGTTTTCACTACCTTCGGTTATGGTTCAGATCATAATATAAGATAACATTTTTTAAGGGTTTCCACGTTTTTCTCATTATACTTGATGATTAAATTATGTCCAGAGTCCAAGTGTCAAGTCGGAAATTAATCCTACTTTTGTTTACTTCAATTTCGTCGCTCTGGGTTCAGTGTCACTCAACGCGTTCCCTTCAAGCTCAGATCTTCTGGGTGAAGGATTTTTTTAACTAATGCATATATTTTTATTATATTATTATTGATTTTTGTATATAATAAGTTCTTGGGGTACGCTACCCATCATATCGACAAGGGATCTTCACCGACTTTACTTTGTCAATATTCTTCGAATTGGAACCCGGTCTAGAGGTCGAATCACTATAGAATTCATACCTCGTCTCCTTGTAAACAGAAAAGAAAAAATGTTAAGCTTGTTAATAATAGTTATTTAATTTAATTTATTTATTATTATTGTTCACCGTGCTAATCTCTATTTTCTGTGTTTCTGCAGGAAGAATGAAGAATCCAAGCTTTAGGACCCCGCGGGTACCAACAAGGTATTCGGGTTCCATTATGGAAGAAAAACTCCTAATCTTCACTCCATGAAACCCTCGTTTAATTTTTGTAACTTATGCACAGTTTTCTAAGATTTTAATTTTAGATTAAGCGTACCGGAATTGATTCTAGTAAGGAATGACTCTTGTAATTTCTGTGCACAATTAACATTTCGTTGTCAGAATTCCAATTAAATCTTTCTTTGGAAACTTATCCATAAGACTATCCT
>SNQJ01S0041193.1:114969-128450 GCA_010110895.2 Picea sitchensis
TAATGTCCTGTAATGTTTTTTTTTTCTTTTACTTAAATATGAAATTTCATATATTGTATTTAAAAAATAAAAAAAAACATAAACTTGATAACCATGGAATAATGTATAAAAAAAGTAAAATAAAAGTATTTAAAATCTAGTGAAAACTACACCAACTCGAAGAGATTGTTGCAATCTTTTCAACTACGCAAACACCACCTCAAACGGAGTTAGGACGAAGAAGTTACAGCCGGTCAAAGTTTTGGTCAACCCAATCAAAGTCAACATGTCCGTACAAATGACATCATCATTCGTACTACTGATGTCAGCAGGTGACTGTGCAGAGATGAAGTTAGCATGCTGACATGGCAGCACGAGAGGATGTCACATGGAATGCATATTTGGCCTCCAAATGGGCAAATAAAATTGTTCCATTTGGCACCCCTAGGTGAAGCCATGTGGCACCACCCAAGAGATCACATGTGGTAGAACGACAGCGAAACAAGTGGTGCCATACTAGCATTACACATGGCAACATGAAAGACAGGACACTTGGTAGCCAACTCTATCGGGAAGTGGAAAATGAGGAGTTTCCACATGGCCCAATCAATGGGTGGCACGTGGCACAATCAAAATTCCCGATGAGGGCTACAGGACAAAATTTTCAAATTAAAAAAAAAGGGGGGGCCAAGATAGCCGATGCCGGACCCGGGGACCGATCTAACCATCAACCCCAGGATCTCGATGATATACCTCCATCCCGATGGCTATTCCAAAATCCGACTAACAATTCCCCAAATCTCGTTGCATACATTGTAAAAAGGCAGCAAGACAAGAATTCGTCCAACGACCCCTGATTATTGGTGCATATCCACACAAAATATGGGCAACGTACCCATATCCCGGCAGTAATTTTAAATACATGATTTCCATGCACACATCTTATTGGATGATTGACACCAAAGATTAAATCGAGTGTTGGTTTGATATATATTGGATTTCCCTATATTAAAATTACCATGGTTTTGATATTACATTGGTTGTAATATATGGTTGTTGCACCACATTTAACTTCAAGTTATAACAAAGACCAAAAAGGGGGAGGCCTACATGCTTAACTCCAAAAGCTACCCAACCATACGACTTAGTTTAAACCAAGTTGCCAAAAATCCACGAGGGTCGGACTTGGTAATTTTTCCCCCGATTTTCTTTTTAAATGAAGCCAACTGCAAAGCTTGGGGGAGAATACATGCACGCACCCAGACCGTATGACGGAACGAAGAACGAGGCATAAGTATTGTGTAATGACTGCAGGTACAGGCATGCATTACGAAGCGAAGAGCCCAGGAGGCCCTGGGATGGACAATGTCCTTTTTTGACATGTAAATAGTCAATTTTGCACATTTTCTCGCCATGGTCACAATAGTGCGATCCATTTCTGCATCAGATCTCTAGATCAGAAGGATTATTTCATAAAATCCCAATGTAAGCATGGTAATTTCTATGTTATTTTATTTATGAGATGTTGCAGCAATTGTATGCTTTCTATAGGTTTCAAAGAGCACAAAGAGCTGTAACATGGCAACAAAACCAATTTTAATGTAGGAAATCACATCTCCTCACCCTTGCACATAAATCGAGGTTGTTCAGTGTAGGAGAGATAGTTTTGGCACTTGGTCGGAAGGTAGCCAATATTGTAGTCAAAATTATTGAAATTTCAAGACATATGTGATGATTGTGTTTATGCTTTGATCTAATCAGCATATCTAAAGATGATCATGGATTCATATTGATGGGAGTCTTAATTCTTCTATCACAAGTTTGTGAGAGTTTTTACCGTGAATGGTCCATGGAGAGTGTCTCATGTTCATGAGAGATTTTTCCATACATTATGAGAAACTGTTCTTTATACATAAGAACACCCTCTTCCATGTTCTCACCGGGAATGAGACTGCAACCCTTTCAGTTATAAAGGAGAAGCATCTTTCTAAAGAGGAGAATAAAGTGACTAAGCAGTTGAGTGAAGCCCAGAGACGTAGCCCATCCGAAGTGAACTTTGTTATCACACGGTGACTTCTTGTCTCTTTTATGCGATTTATTATCTCTCGATGTGCTTGTTCATTTCATATTCATGACGGTTTCCTTCATTTCTGCAGATTAAGTATTGGAAGATTTAAATGATGATACATGAGATGTAATAAGTAGATTATTCAATTTTTAATTCAATTTGGATTCAAGCCTATAAAAACTTCAATATCACATTGTCAAGCAATCAAGCCAATAAAACCGATCTCAAAAATGACCCTTCAAGGAGTGACATAAGACCCAAGAAGAATTGGTAACAATATCACCCAGGGCTCAAATCAAGTGGTATCAGAGCAGGATTGACAAAGATTGCAGGTGTTGAAGATGGAGAGAACACCAAAGAAGGCGTGGTTTGATGAACTACAAGAGATCAACCAAATCCTTAAAACATAGAATATTGGGTTGAAGAAATTACTATGAGTTGCAGAAGAGGAAAATAAGATGTTGCAGCTGTAGCTACATGCCATGAAGGAGCAAGCAGGAGAAGGCTCCATGCCAAGGGAAGTAAAGAGGCCATCTTGTGGCCATGGTGGATATACTGGTTATGGATCCGATCATGACAATGTTGATGGTTGTGCATATTGTTAGATGATAGAGGAGGTGATCCAGGCACCAAGGAACCAAGGAGGTTTCTTGGAAGCCTCATCTATCGCTCCTTTCCACCAGGAGTAACAGTTGGGCACATTTCGGGAAGAAGACCGAGAGTCAAGGACCAGAATGGAGGTAAATGATCCATGTTTAGTTCCTTTCTTCATTGATGCTAATATTTGTTTTGGAGTCTTTGAACAACATACTACATGTATCGGCTTAAAGTTAATTAAGAAGATGGGGTATAAAGGAGGAGACCATGGAGCCAACGACAAAGGCATTTTGGATCCCATCGAAGTGGTGGAATGGCCTCGATATACTAGGCTAGGTTATGTTCGAGAAGAGGTTGGAGAATGCTCCAAAACCAAAGAGGAAGAAATATCCAAGACCCCAGAATCCAGTGAATCTTCAAGTGATGGAACCAAATCAATGCAAGCTGAGAGCACATCATTTCATGATCGTGATTATGAGTTATCTCCAAGCAGAGATGAGTACTCCAAAGGGAGTGTTAATTCATGCTCTTCTTACTAGTCCAACACCAGAGACAACCCATAAAGGTATAAAAATTCTCAGTATTTTAATGTTCCATTTGATTATAAATAAATTGATAATGTAAAACGAAGCTTATGGCATAAGAAACTATGCAAGTTTTGTGGTATGAATAACCATGTTGTTTCCCAGTATTGGAAAATAAAATCTTTGTACAGGAAAGTTATGGAAACCAAAAAGGAGCCAATACTTGAAGACCCTTCTCCACATGAGGAGAAAAGGAAGGGAAAGAAAACCTTGAAGGGGAAAAGCTATTGCAATCATTGCGATAAAGGTGGACACCATGAAGCCACCTATTGCAACCTTCATCCAGAGATGTATCCCAAGAAGGACAAGAAGGTTAGGAAAGAACCTATGAAGGAATCAGTCGATGAAGCATCTCAGAAAGGAAGCCAACTACCAAAAGGAAGCTAGGTACAAAAAGAATTCCAACTACCGAAAACAAAACAATTCGAGAAGAAGGACCCATTCATATTGATCATTGAAAGGATGGAAAACAATTTCAAGCTAGTTGATAGTGGTCGTTATTGTAAATCACTTGTAACTTATAAGACCCCATAGAAGGGAACTTTTGTAAAAATGATGAAATGTATAACATCACTTATTTATGTAACATGATGATATTTTTAGGCCTTTGTGAGGTAGTATTGGGTATGGGTTCTAATGTAAATGAAGAGATATTTATAATCTCATAATGTACACTTTTGGGGTCCAAAATCCCTTTCAGTGGGGAGGTATGATCCAGGAGGATCTAGAAGGGCCAAAAATCAAAGTGTTCATAATCCAGTGAAAACTACATAAAGTCTAAGAACTTTTCGTAAGATTTTAAACATTGCAAATGACGCCTCAAACAAAGCTAGAACGAGGAAGGTACAACCAATCAAAGTTGCAGTCAACCTGTCTGTACAACTTACATCATCATCCATACCACTGACGTTAGAAGGTGACTATGCAAAGATGACATCATGTTGATGTCAGCATGCTGAATTGGAAACACGAGAGGTTTCCATGTGGCATGCATATTTGGCATTTTTCGTTGCCAAATGGGCCAATAAAATTGTTCCACATGGCACCACCCAGGAGCTAACACATGGATGAAGGACAGTGCGATAAGTGGCTCCATACCAGCACAATGCATGGTAATATGATAGAGGGGACACTTGGCAGTCGACTCTATCGGGAAGTGGAAAATGAGATGATGTGAGAGGGAAATCCCACTTACAGACTTAGCATTTAAGGGATCTAATCATGCATTCATAAAATGACCATTTAAAGGCCTCTACTTTTTCCTATTCTCCCAACACAAAACCCCACATTCATGCAATACAAAGGTGCAAACAAGATTAGGTAACTCTACCTTAATTCCTTCGCTTGATGTCAATTCCTTCACTTTCACTCGCTCCTTGACTGCAAGCCTCCTCCCAAAGATGACTTGCATTCACATATGGACAAACAGAGAGCTGCAAACATGCATTTCATATACTAATTGCTGGGTTAGATGTGACAATATCATAAAATAAATACACAATTTGAACACATGATATGGTGGGACGAAAAAAGTATTCCTTTTTGTATTAATCTTCACAAGAGTAAATTTACAATATGTGGTCGCCACTGCTCCTCAAACCTGGTCCTGGGCTCCTCTTCACAATGAACCAACTACTCAACTTCACAATACAATTGCAGGAAATTGGAGAAAAGGGGGGATAAATTTGGGCAGAGTTTATATACTTTTCTTCCTTTTTTTTAAATGGGACCACTACCCCTTCTTTTATAGGTAGTTACCCAGTTGAATGACTAGCCATAGGCAGTCAAATGGTTTTAACAATTTCCCGAAACTCTGTTTCCCGTCTGCAACTTTCCATTTTTCCTACTTTTGTCAGTATACGCGGGCTGTAGAAGTCCTACAGGCATATGGATGTGTGCATACGCGGGCTGTAGAAGGTCAGGGCACATGTGGCTCAAAAAAGAGGGATTTTTAGAAGAGATTGGCTAAAGAAATTGACAAATAGTAGGGCCTGAGGCCAAGTATGTAGGCTGGGTGCAAATTAGGCTTATAACAGATGCCCCCTAAAGTCTGAGGTCAGAAGAGCATCTGATGGCCGAAATACTTTACCAATATTTATCAATGTGCCAAGTGAGTGAGCCCAGGACCAGTATTCGGGAGCTTCCATCTGCAAAATAACGTTTTGTCTCTCCGAGGCAGGCATACCCATGCTCAGGATAAAAAACTAAAATCATGGCTGCCAATCAAATACACTGCATATCCATTTCATATAACTATATAAAGTGTATCCGCGAGCAATACATATCGGATCTACATCTCAAAATACATGTATAGTATCCATCTTCAAGAAGCTAAGTGTCGTCTGATGGCTGGAGATGATAATTTCAGAGCTCGAGCAACAACTTCAAGATCTTCAAAACTTGGGTAAGAATGTAATGTGAGTGTACGACTTCATTACCTAGAGGTCTTCAACGGCTCGTCATGAATAGACAAGAGGATCTCGGTGATCAGGCAGAGAACTTCATTGATTTTGAACAAGGATTTTGATTGGTGTTTTAGGATGGTCGAGCATGAGGAAAAGAGACAAACTGCATAAAGGCCAACACGAGCTTGGTAAAAACTTCCCTTGGACAATAGCACGACAAATGATGAGACTTAGGCAGCATGATATTGACATAATTTGACGATGAAGGAGGCAACACCAACTCTCCATATGTTCAGAGGAATAATCAAATGGAGGAGGACACGGCTCTATGAGAACAACTTCCTAAGGTCATACTATATCCCAAATCTTTGACGAACAAATGGAAAGATGTGTTTTGTCCAAGGGCAACTCATTGTGCTTCCAACAAAACAAAAGGAAAATATTTTTCCCTTCCACTTTTTGGGGTATATTTGATTTTTTTGTCTTTTTTCAATAATTTTGGAAAGCTTATGAAAAAAGAATAAAAGAATGTTATGTTACAAAGGAGGAACGAGTGTCGCTAACATACTAGTTCCAGGTGCAAGGAACACACTAATGCTCAGAGCTAGGGGACATATGCAGAAAGGGGACACTCGGAAAAAACCTCCATGGGCCAAAGGTGTCAAGACACAGAGGCAAAGTGCTACAGGGCTTGCGTATAAGGCATGCTTCAGATGGTTCAGTTGAGAGCAACATGGAGCCGGTCATTAGGCCAAAGACGCGGGTATGCAAATGCGGTTAATGAGACACACAATGGTAAAGTTCTTCGATGTAAGTTTAACGAGCCCAGAGAAGGTAAGTTTGGCCGGTTTTTCATTTTTAGAGAGTCTAAAAAAGCGTAAAAGAAGACTCTATTGGGATACCTTTTTCGAAAATAGTCTAGTCGGTTCGAAAAAGGGGTAAACTAACACTGAAAAGATGACTATTCAAAATCATTTTAACGAGTGTGACAAAGACACGATCACTCGACAATCTTTTCCATTTTAGGGAGTCTGAAAAGAGCTTAACTATGGACTCTGTAAAGGTTGTTCTTCTTGGCCATTTTAACGAGTGTGAAGAAACAAGGTCACTCGATGATCTTTTCATTTTTAGGGAGTTTGAAAAGAGCTTAACTATGGACTCCGTGGGAGTGCCTTTTTCGTAAATTTAGTCCCTTAGGCCCTAAAAAGGGGTAAAATTATACCTGAGGATACTCTTCTAGAGAACTGAAGTTCCTAGAGTATACCTATGTTCTTATAGTTGACCATCCGGACTGAAAAAGGGATAAACTATCGCCAGACAAACATGCCTTCAAATTTTAGTTTAACGAGCGTGAAAGACAACAAGATCGTTCGACAATCTTTTCATGTTTTAAAGGGTCTGAAATGGCTTAAAAGAAGACCCGTTTAAAATTTTGGGAGTCCCGAGGGTGAGGTCAAGAGTGATAAAGAATCATGTAGATGAGTCACAAACTTGTAATTAGGACAAGACTAATAGGGACTCTCGAGCCTATAGTCATTACCAACAACATGGATGCCGAAAATGCAAGCAGGATCTAGCTAGGGCATCCATGAAGGGGAAGGCTCTACCACAGCATTACGACACTTCTAAAGCAACAAAGATGGTTCTGTGTCACAACTCGGTGGGTTCGATCCTATGGAAAAGTGATAAAGACAATGAGATACAAAAAGTGGAGGTGGAATCCTAACTTAAATGCTCAAGTTGAAAAAGTGATATTTTTACCAAAGGACCTTCAAAAGTGACCCAAATATCTAAAAAGATTCTTGATACCCAAAGTGACCTCTATCGTAACATTCCCAAAGAAACTCTTGAACCATACGAAATGATTTTCAGTTTATAAAAAATGACAAGGGGGTCCAAAAAATGACAAAAATGGGCCAAAAAGTCTATAAATAGAAGCTGGCAACTCATTATCACCATTGTTGATTTTGGAAATTGACTCTGGAGCCAAAAACACCCCTTTGATAAAAGTGTTGATTCCGAGAGCTTCAGTGGACGAAACAAACTTTTGATTGGACCAAGTAAGTACAAATTCACTCCTGTTGCCTTTCAATTTTTATTTTATGCATTTTATTTCATTTTTTTGGGGGGGGCGTCGACCTTTAAAACGGGTCGGCCCTAGGCATACACGGGTTGTCTTGGGACAGCACGCATATGCACGCATGTAGAAGAATTACTACATGTGTGCATACGTGACTGTCACACTACAGCCCGCGTATGCCCCCAATTTTGTGAAAAAATTAAAAAGCAAGATCTAATTCCCCTCCTGAACTGGCTCTTGCGAGATGTATGTTCACTGGAGAGAAAGAGAGCATGAAGACATTGAAATTTTGTTCGATGAGGACCCTAGTGTGACTATTTCATTGACTCAATGTGGGATTTTGAAATTCTACTAGTGTCCATTCATGCGGGCACAACTGAGGCTACTGAACGCCTTGATAGACTATTGGCACCCGGATGCAGAGGCCTTCATGCTTGAAGGTCAGTCGTTGACTCCAACGACAGAGGACATATCCTTCTTGATTGGCCTCTCAAGGAGAGGGGAACCAGTCAACTTTCGCACATTTCCTTCAAGGCCTCATAACATAGCGGAGCTGATTGGGCTCCATTATGAGGTAGGGACTGACAAAGTGGGCACACAGGTGCATATCAACAAGATATCTAACCTATCACTGAAAGTGATAGTACTGTTGATTGGGTGGATCACTAGATCTGCTGCACTTCACCAAGCGTCTCAGCCGCACATGCATTGTGCGGTGTAGTGCTTGAATGCACACGTGTTTGATTCAAGCACGACATTACTTGATTGTATGAAAAGGCAGTGGATTGAGTGTCGCATGCAGAGGCACGAAAACTTCAGGTTTGGGACCATACTTTGTGCATTCTTCTTCAAGAGGGTGCCTAGTATTATCCCTCGAGAGATAGTACGAGGGCACATAGCCACATTCCCATCCATATGTAGATGGGAAACACTGTTTCCACGTCAGGGTGGTGGAAGGACCGTGGAGGCCTTCGATTACAAGTTCTTTGACTGGTGGTATCGCCAGATTCCAGCGATAGAAGACTATCCATATGTTGGCATTAACTTTTATAGAGACCCAGATATGGTTGTTCCTCCCGGAGTAGTGTGAGGAGAGTTGGGTAAGTTTTTAATTTTCATAGCTTTTAATTTTTTGTTGTCTTTTATATATATCATTTTGTTTTGTGTGTACCAAAGTATCTGACAATGATTTGTTTGTTACGTGAAAACGTGGGACCAGTGCGTGTGGCTGATTTTGCGAGGACCGGACGACGTCCTCATCCAGAGGCGGGAGCAACTGAAGCCGCTGGACCGGAAGGAGCAGCAGGGGGGCCTCAACCTGGGGAGGCCGAGACAGTTTTGAGGTGAGTAGAGCGGAACCTAACCACTCTTACTCTTGTTGTGCCTATGGCAGAGATTGAGGATCTTGCACCCTCTATGCAGCCTCACATAGTTGGGGTGCCACAGACTTCGGTCCAACTTTTTCGGTGCTTGGCAAACGTCGTTGTACACTACGGTCGGGCCAACAGGCCCCACCCTTAGCTAGGTTGGATTGTTTATGTGCCATGAGAACTTTTGTACATTTTTGAGGGAATAAGCCTCGTGACTCCTACTGTGTATATTTTTGAGGCATTTGTGCCCACACTATACTCTGATACATTTTTTCACATATATATATGGCTTTTTTTTGTCTTTTTACGCTTTATGGATTATGTTACAAATTTATTTACATGTGTGTGTGTGTGTTTTTTCTTTACATGTGTGCAAAATGCCAATCTAATATATGATTAGCTAGAGTATTAGTGATGTGATTTAATCTCCTAGGAACATGAATGTAAGTAATGTAATCAAAACTTTGTTCTAAGAGACGTACCCTAAGGAACCGTCGGTGTAGGGTAGGGTCGTAAACGCGGTAAACACCATTTAATTGAGACACAACCAGTTGAGCATTTAAGTAGACCCGGAGGCGAGAGATACCATGCAACAAAGCGTCACGAAGCAACTCTATGACTGCGATGTATTCGGCAATGTTATTTATAGCATTACCTAAACAGATACCTCCTGAGAATAGAAACTGACCTTGAGGTGTAAAAGTCACCCAAGCTGTGGAAGCAAGCCTCAAAGTGTGTCGACTAGCACTGTCTGCAAACCCCACAAAAACCTCTGATTCACTTGACATCTGCCACAGTGAAAACAATGCCATCAACAATGACACTTGCATAAAAGAAAAAGACAAAAAGTAATCTGTACAAAGACTATACATATGTTACAAGAAGTCACTGAAGACGACCCACCTATGAGTAATATTTCTTGAGGTAGAGCCCATTTCTAGGCTCCGTCAAAGCATTTCTCTTAAAGTCAACCAGACAATAAGTACATTTTTTAACAACCTCTTTAACAATGAATGGGCCGAACCACATGGGTTTGAACTTGCCTGCCCCTAGGGGATCCTTATCTTGGTCATAGACTAGGACAAGGTCACCTTCAGAAAAAATCTGAGGGTGAACAGACCAATCATACTGACACCTAACTTTTTGTTTGTGAGCCTTGTTGGCCAAGGCTTCATCTCAACACTACTCATCGAGCTGTTCGAGATGTAATAACCACTCTTCAAGCATTGGAGTGTTTGGAAATAACTGTATTTCCAATTTTAAAGAGGGGATTTGACATTCTATGGGTAAAACTGCTTCCAGCTCGTAAACGAGTTGAAAATGTGAGAAACCGATTGCAGTCTTAACAGACGTTCAGTAGGCCCATAATGCAAAGTTCAACATCAAATGCCAATTTGATTTGGTCGAATTGATCGTTCGCTGTAAAATAGTTTTGAGGGATTTATTCACAGCTTCCACTTGCCCATTCGCTTGAGGGTAGTAAGGTGATGAATGTTCTTGCCTCAACCCAATCTTTGATGTTAACTCAGTCATCATTTTATTCTGGAAGTGACTACCATGGTCAGTGACAATCTCTCTCAGGACACCGAACCTTGCTATAATCTAGTTGAACAAAAAAAGAGTTGATGTCTATCCACCATCCTTAAACGTTGGCATAGCTTCAACCCACTTCGTAAAGTATTCTACTGCTACGATGATATAATGGTGCCCCCTTGCTGAAGGGGGGTTTTATGTAGTGTAATTAATCCCCCACTTGGTGAAAGGACCAATGGTAATGACGAGAAACATAGCAGCAGGGTGTGCCCTCATCTTCCGAGAGAAGATTTGAAACGGGTGACACTTCTTGACCGATTCAACACAATCTTTGATTAATGTCAGCCAGAAGTAACCAGCGCATAAGATATTTTGGGTTGTTACCAACCTAGACATATGGCCGCCACATGCTCCAGTGTGGAAATCATTAAGGACGATTTCTGCTTCTTCATGAGTGAGACATCGGTA
Source organism: Picea sitchensis (assembly GCA_010110895.2). Taxonomy (NCBI): domain Eukaryota; kingdom Viridiplantae; phylum Streptophyta; class Pinopsida; order Pinales; family Pinaceae; genus Picea; species Picea sitchensis. The sequence continues at coordinate 126,054 of SNQJ01S0041193.1, forward strand.
AAGGATGGAATCTATGCCTCGACGATACAATGTTTCTTCGAGTATAAGATAGTTCTTGGCCTGATGGCGTATACGACGATGCTCATCATGAGAAGCAAAGGCGGGGCACTTCAAAGTCTGGATATAGACAAGTATATCTCCATACCAGGGGTCCGAAGACACGATCAAAAACATGTCTCTTTTAATAGGCAACTCTTCGGGAATAACATCACCTGACTCGACCGGAAGTTCCAATATGAGTTTCGCAAAGAACATTGACTTTTTGGATTTTTCCGAAACAAAATCTAAGTCAAATTCCCGGAGGACAACTATCCATCTACTGATATTTCCGCCAATTACTCATCGTGTCAACACGTATTGAAATGGATTCACAATGGCAATGACGGTGGTCTTACGAAACAAGATATAATGATGGAACCGTTGGACAGCATGAATTGCTGCCAACACAAGTTTTTCAACGTGGGAATAATTACGTTCCGGTCCAACCAGGCCTCGACTCAGATAATAGATCACGTACTCGGAAAACACTTCATCCTCCTGAACCAATACCATACCGATTGTCAACTCTATTGCAGCCAAGTACAATAAGAAGTCTTTATTATAATTGGGTGTCCGAAGCAGAGGGGCAGACATGAGGGTGTGTTTCAAAGCATCAAATGAGCATTGAGCGACTTCGTCCCAATGAAAAGGGACGTCCTTCTTGAGTAAACACATAAAGCCCTTTGTGATATCAGCATAGTTTGCGATGAAACGTCGTAAGAAGTTTGCTTTTCCCTGCAAACTCTAAAGTTTAAGGATCGTGCGCGGGGGAGGCAACTGAACTATTGCCTCAACCTTGAGAGGATCGACCATGATTCCCGTTGTCGAAACTATGAAGCCTAGCAGATGACCTGACGTAATGCAAAAATTGTACTTGTTTGGATTCAAGCGAATCCGGTAGTAGTGACATCACTCAAAGATGAGTCTAAGGTGTGTAGGATGATCAAATCTCTTACGATATCATGATGCTAAGTCATCAAGGTAAGCCTCAACTATACATTTGAGATTGTGGAAAGTGAAGGACATGGCCCGCTGAAAGGTAGCTCCAACATTTTTTAGACCAAAAGGCATTTTCCGATAAGCGAATATACCCCATGAAAAAATGAAAGCGGTTTTGTGTTGGTCTTCGGGCTTGATCTGTATCTGATTGTCGCCTATAAAACCATCCATGAAATAAAATGCCTCACATCCTACGCATTCATCGACTATCTGGTCAATAAATGGCGTGGGAAAATTATCCTTTCGATAGGCCTTGTTCAAATCAAGGAAGTTCGTACAAGCGTGAATCGTACCCTGTTTCTTATCGACTGGAATGGGGTTTGACACCCATTGAGTCAACTGAACGGGGTAGATAAAACCTGCCTTAACCAGTTTCTCTACTTCAGCTTTGATAGTTGTTTCTTTCCTAGGATTGACTAGACGAAGCTTCTGTCAGACTGGCTTAGCATAAGGATAAGTCGTGATTTCATGTTCGACAATTCTTGGATCGATGCTTGGCATTTCCTCATAAGACCAAGCAAAAACATCACAAAATTCTTTAAATAAATGTGTGCAGATTCGAATATCTTTGGGGGAGCAATCAGCTCCGACGAGGACATTCTCCGCAACGCTAGGGGTTCTGGAGATATCAATAGGTATCATTTCAGCAATGGCTGCCATATTACCCTCGACATAAACTACGTGCGTAGCCAAGGGATTGATAGGACAAGACCTATCTTTAGTCATAGTCAAAGTGAATTCTCCTACTTCAATTCTTCTTAACTCTGGGAGGAAGTAAGATCTATGATGGAGATCATCCTAGGGTTTGTCCGAACTGGTCATTGCCTCTATGATTGCTTTGTCGGAGGGCAGGACTATGTCTAAAGAATCGGTATCGTCAAGGGAACCTCAAGCCCAAGTAGGCTCTGAAATCGGATCTAACTCTTGCACGGGAGTCAGATCGAGATCGACGGAAGCTTGCTGGACTATAAAGTATGCAAATTCTACCACAGCCAAGGGCATGGCCATGCCATGGTGCCCTATCCCTTCCATCATGCTTGATGGGAAGGAAGAGTCCATGGAGTCCTCTTTAATCTCTTTTCAAACTCTCTAAACATGAAAAGATCGTCGAGTGACCTTGCTATTCTCACGCTCGCTAAATTATTTGAAATATGTGTCTGGTAAGCGATAATTTCTCTCTTTTTAGGTCTCATCCAGACTATTTTACGAAAAAGGAACTGAGAGAGTTCTCTTTTGAGTGTTTTTCCAAACTCTATAATCTTGAAAAACCTTCGAGTTTACTATCTCTGGACTCGTTAAACAAACATTGACAGACCCGTGATGGGACTGAACCACTCCTTCTTAGGGTTCGCTAAAAAT
>SNQJ01S0041195.1:9824-41826 GCA_010110895.2 Picea sitchensis
TAGACTATGGAATGATTGTATTCATAAGGAGACTCAGTTAATTTCTAGGAATGATATGGATGGTATGGTGAAGAGCATCAATGATGAGAACCAGACCCTTGCAGCTCGTACTAGGAAGGGTAGAAGAGGTTCTCTAGGAAGAAGAGGTTCTCTTGGGAGAAGGGTTTCTCCCAAGAGAGAAACATGTCTAGAGCTAAGACAGAAGAAAGATCTTATTAAGATCAATGGTTTTGAGTGTCGTAACTTTGGGCACTATGCTTCATAGTGTCCACACCGGAGGGGAAGGGGGAGAGGGTAGTAGGAATCACAAATAGAGGTTGATGATCTTGCTGACAGGTTCCAGAGGGAGATCTTATTGGTATCCGCCCTTTTAGGTGAAATCTCTAGCAAGGGGGCTTGGTTGGTGGATAGAAGCGCATATTTCCATATGATTGGTACATGCTAGTTATTTTGTACTTTCAAATATACTAGCTCAGTCTTGTGTGTGGAACTTGGTACAAAATCCAAGCATGCAGTATGAGGATCTGGTACAATATAATTTCTATTAAAGTCAGGAGAGGTGTTGAGGGTGTCAAATGTGTTATGAGTGATAGAACTCAGGAGGATTGTTTTCTTAGTCTCGAATATTGAGAGGAAGGGATATTATGTATTATTTCGATATGGATAGGTGTTGTTTGTGCCCAGATGATCTAGATTTATATCAGTGGTGATTCTTGGAGGTAGGGAGGGAAACCTATATAGGCCAAGGGGACAACCTATGTTTTCTATGACCAATAGGAGAAGAGAGATAGTTGAGGAGGAGTAGTTCAATCCACCAGTGGTGAGGAAGGTATCCCCACCAGTAGTGTTGGCTCATAGGGAGTTAGCCCTCAGGATCCAGTAGGGAGGAGAAACCTCTCAAGATTGTTTAGAGGAGATTAGAATTCATAGGAATTCATTAGGTTCAGAGGGAGAAGATGGATCCATATATTTATAGACTCAGATGGAGTCATAATTTAGAGGGAGAATGTGGAATCAGAGGGAGCCCAATCTCAGAGATAGTCAGTTGGATCAAAGGGAGAGTCAACCATTTAGAAGGAGTTCTCCCTTAGGTTCAAGTGGGAGAGAGACATCTTCCAATACTGGCAGGAAGGTTTCATGGGTTGAGGAGGAAAAACATGAGGTTCAGAGGTAAGAGGCTTCTAGAAGCTATGTTCCCTCCATGGAGAATTCATTTATTTCAACAAGTTTTTCTATAGTGACAGAGAAAGAAAACAATTTGGAAGAATGGGGAGTAGGATTTTCTTCAGTCATAGAGGGAGAAACCGATGAGGTAGATTGGACACAATGATTTTCTTCAGTGATCAAGGATGCAACCGGTGGTATACGAGATAGATTTACTTCCAGTGTGGGAGAAAGAGGTACATCCAGATGATGGTGGATGGGATATATCCTTTGCTAAGAGGGAATGTTGATGATATTGTAGCTTCAGGAGGTAATCCCACTAGAGGCCAAGGTTCCAAGCATGTGAGAATCTTTGTCGAAACCAAATTATCCATTCATTTCATTAAAATCATCCTATAAATGAGGCTAGGGCCTCATGGGAAAGTTGATGGGATTTTTTGGCTTGTGTTGAGGTACCACACCCACAAAGAGGATTAAAATATTCTAATTAATTGTTGAGTTTAGAAGGGGTTCCTAAACTCACTCATTGGACTTGTATATAAAGGAGAGAGGTCATTGTGACATTTTCTCATTGTGAAAGGATGGAGTTAAAATAAGTGAGTGAGAACTTATGCTAGGAGGCTTGGTGATTTCAACAAAGGGAAATTCTGCAATGGTGGAAAATATAGCCTAGCAGAGAGGAAGTCGTAGAGAGAAAATTGTACAGAGGTATTTGTACAAGTTTTTTGTACATGTATGTGGGTTACAGTGGGAGGAATCACACATGTACATGTGTTGCATTGGGAATAGTCATGTATATATGTAGGTTGTAGTGATTCACAATCATGTATACATGGGTTGTAGTGAGGCACGTTTTCGTATGTATGTGGGTTGTAGTAAGGTGATCGCGTATAGTCATACACAGCTTTTTGGGAAGGGGAAGGTTCATACAGGTTGAAGTTAGCAAGCTGTACAGGTGGTCTACAACATATTTGTGGGTAGAGGAAATTTCTAGGGATTTATTGAGGTTTGGTTTTTTGATATTTTGTGTTATTGGATGACAAGGTTGTCCTCAGATTTTGGTGGATTTGTATTGGCTAGGAGGGCTAGTTTTTCCCTTAGAATTTCTGAATTTGATAAAGTTACATAAAACAAAATTGTGTCTCATGTGTATTAATGATTCATCTCTGATCTTGTTTTTTCCGCTACATATATTTTCAATCAATAATGTTTAGTGTACAATTGTTTAGTGATAACAACTAGGGTTTTATTGTTAGCTCACTAGGAAGCAATTTTCAGATCTAAAAATTAGTCACATAGACTTGCATGTGAAAATTGACATTTATTTCTCTCTTTATTCTTTTAGCCAAGGAAGGACATGTCGCACTTGTGAGTAAATAAAGACACACGTGTGAGGGAAACAAGCCACACGTGTGAGGGGGATAGCTACACATGTGTGAGAGAGAAGACATCTACATGTGTGGGATCCATACAGATCTATATGATGCATTTATTGCAGGTCATACCACACGTATAGACCATACAATAGCTGTAGGAAGGTCATACATATGAGATGTTATCCAGGTACAATTGTGACATTAGTAGGGCCATACAACAAATTTGTAGGTTGGAAGGGTTTTCCGGAATTTGTGCTAAAGTTGTAATTTCTCTGAGAGGATTGGTTTTGTTCTCATAATTCTCAATCTGAAAAAATTTCTGAACACAAATTTGTATCTCTTTTGTATGGATGATTTCTCTCTGATATTTGTGCTTCCGCTATAATTTTCTATCATAATTTTTAGTGTAAAATTATTCAGTGATAACAACCCTAGTTTATTGTTTGAGGTCACTTGGAAGTAATTGACAAATCTGAAATTGAATGCATTAAATGCTTAAAAATTTGACATGGTGTCTAAGCATAGGATCTAGAGATAGAAAGATCATCTTCTTGAGACACAAGTCACTGCTGATTTTTTTTGCTGCATATTTTTTCTCTTGTTTGGACACAATAGTGAGCACTCTTAAAGTTGAGGACATGTTGGAGGTGGCCATAAATATCTAGTTTTGGAAGGCTAGGATCCTTTTTCTCATGGAAGAGAATGATCTCAAAGATTATGTTGAGATGGTGATTCCAGATCCAAATGATGCACTTGAATTGTAGGAAGAAGGAAGTGAAGGCCTAGCCCGGGTTGTTGGATTCTATAAAGGATCACGTGATTTCTCATATTTTTGAGAAAAAGAAAACAAAGGATACATATGATGCTTTGGTAGACTTGTACCAAAGAAAAAATGAAAACCATAAGTTCATTTTGAGGCATAAGCTTCAATATGTTGAGATTTCCAAATTAGACACAGTTTCTAGCTACCTCATGAGGATCACTTAGATTCCTGATCAACTTGTATCCATTGGTGAGATGGTTGATGACACAAAGTTGGTGAATATGGAATTGAATGGTTTTCTCGGGTATTGGCAACCATTTGTGCAAGGGATTTGTGCATGAGAGAAGTTTCCAACATTTGACAAACCATGGATCGGTTGCATCCAAGGGGAGGCTTAGATATATTCCAGAAATATCAGGAAGAAAGGTAGTGATGATGAGAACCTGTCTCTAGTTGTTGATGCTAGGAAGGGAAAAGGAAAAAGTTCTCCAGGGAGAGATACATCTCTAGAAAAGTGGAAGAATAAGGACCTTAGAAAGGCCAAGTGTTTTGTTTATCATAAGCTAGGCCACTATGCTTCACAATGTCCACAACGAAAGAAAGGGAGAGGGAAGAAACAAGCATCATCAAAAAATGTGGATGCGGTTGCATACATGTTTAAGAGGGAGTTATTATTGGTCTCCGCCCTTTCTGATATAGTTTCTAGTAGTGGGACTTGGTTGGTGGATAAAAAAGCTTCTTTTCATATGATAGGATCACATGAATCACTCACCAGTTTGCCAGAGGAGGATTCATGATTGCAAGTGGAGCTTAGTGATAATGCCAAGTATGAAATCAAGGGAGTTGGGACATCTTGATTTCAACTAGAGTTCAGGAAGCCTCTCAGGATGAGTGATGTTTTTTATGTTCTAGGATTGAAGAAGAACCTACTTTCTATCTCAGCTATGGAGGACAGAGGGTATGAAGTGTCCTTCTTAGGTGGACATGTATTTGTATGGCCAAGAAGATTGAGCATTGACTTAGTAGGGGTCATTGGTTTTCATTTTGGTGGTATTTATAGGTTGACCAGAGAACCAACCCATGCCTTGGTACATAAAAGTAATAGTATATGTAAAATTTGGCATAGGAGATTGGGAAAATTGCATTATTGGGATTTTCCATTATTGAGGATGATGGTTACATGTCTTCCAGAGTTTCGAGTAGAGAACTAGGGTGTATGCATGGGTTGTGCACCTGGAAAGAATGTCAAGGATGATTTTCTAAGAAATGATAGTAGGTCCAAGGGGATATTGGATCTAGTACATTTAGATGTGTGTGGACCATTTTTAGTTCCATACTTGAGTGCTTACTTGTACTATGTGACCTTCATTGATGATTATTCTAGAAGGACATGGATCTTCTTCATGAAGATTAAGGATGAGGTATTCAGTCGATTCAGAGAGTTCAGGGCTCTGATGGAGAATCAGATGATGGGTCCATATGTTACACATGAAATGGGGGTTAGGGCTATGCACTACCCATATAATTAAGGATAGGTAAAGTAATAACACTAATAGAAAGCCTTATTTTGTTTTAAATCAAATATTTTCTATTTGTTCATTGTCCATTAAGGGAATTTAACCCTCTCTTATGCACCTGGTTATGTGATGTTAAGAAGAAACATTAATATAATGGAAATTACCAACAAAACAACATAATGTAGAAAATAATAAACAAAAATGACAACTTTATTGAAATGGTAGAAATGTTCACTTTCCTCTTCGAGGGCGCAACCTCTAGTGGAGCAACACTCTATTACAATTATTCTCAAGGAAATTTTTTTTCATGCCTCCTACTCTTATTTATACTAATTCTATCTTATAAAGAACATTCTGGAGGAAGATCTTTCTAGAAGCAAAATCTTCTACTACACCTTCTTACATTGACTTGTTCATATTTATTAAATAGGCCTTATTAACTATTGTCGTCCTTTTGCAAAATATATTATTCTATATATGTGAGGGGTTATGGAGGCTAGGTCCCTAACACCCTCATTGTGAACAACAATTACTTGCACAGTTTTGGCATGGATAATAGGCTCTGCCAATGATCATACAAATTTAACATCCACTGAAAGTCATAGATGGAAAAAAATTACCTGCACATTTTTGGCATGGATAATGGGATCTATTAATGAACATACAAATTTAGCATGCACCAAAATTCATATATTCAATTGAATTGAAATTCACCATCCCTTGCCCGAGAATCACTCCCCCAAATTGGTGAGTTGGGGGGGGGTGTGGAAGTGGGGGATCCCTCCCTCCTCAACCACCCACACCCCACCCTCTCTCTAAATTTGATGAAATTGGATTCAATCAAGGTATTTATAAAAATGTGACAATCCTCTAATTTGCAATACTCTATTGGAACAACAAAATCATGAATTCACTATCTAGTGATGAGCCACTCTAATGTGCTTCATGTATGCATGAAAAATACGATTCTTAGTCAACTGGATAACATTGTAATTATCACATTTTAGAACTATGGGTGGTTGTTGTGGAAACTCCAACTCACCAAGGACCATGTGGATCCAAAAATACTCCTTGAACAATAGTAATCCCACCCCTACACTTAGCCTTATTGACATAAAGTGTAATAGTGGCTTTTTTGTTACTTTGTCATGCGATTTCTCTAGAACCAAATTGATAAAGAAAGGAAGAAGTAGATTTCCTATCATCCATATCCCTTGCCCAGTCAAAGTCAATGTATTTAATCAAAGCACCATTAGAATTTATAATGCCAAGTGAATAGATACCCTTACTATATCTCAAAATGAGCTTAGCTTCTTTCTAATGGGGAATTCTCTAGTCCTACATGAATAAAAAACCAAAACAACAATGTAACAAATATCTAGGTGAGTATTATTGAGAATCAACTATAGCCATCAGATAAAGTTGTAAGTTTCATGATTGATGAGCCTTCATTAACATTAATTTTGAATAAACCAAATTTTGAGGAGGGTTTATGTATCCATATCCTAACAACTAACTTTTGAAGTCAAGAAGAGTTATTGCGTGATTTTATGGGAATATATAAATTTTCAAACTTGAGTAGCTTGTGGTTGTGTGCCAATAGAAAGTGCTTTGAGGTTTAGACTTTGGGACACAGTTAGAGGAGTAAATTAAAATTTCATATTTGTGTAGTGTATTTACCTTAGAAAGATGGCTAATTTATCTCGTATAATGTTGGATGGAAACAAAAAATTTAATGGTCAAAATTTTAATTCATGGAAACAGAAGATGCTTGCCATATTTTAATACAATGTTTTGACATGTATTGGGAAAATAACGCATGAGTAAAATTGATGTAGATGTCCAAGAAAAGTATGATGTGAATAATTGAGAGGTTGTTGTGCTGATGAAACTTTCAGTAACGAATGAGATGAATCCCAAATTTCAAGACAATAATGATGCATTTGCGATGTGGAGGAACCTACTGAAGATGCATGAAATCACAAACAAAGGTAGATCATTTTTCCTTAAAAATATGTTATTCTCAATTCAAATTGAGGAATTTAACTCTTTGCTAGACTATTTGCTAAAAAATAAGGATATTAGAGATCGATTGAGAACAATTGTTAGGACAATGGGAGAAGAAGATATGTTGGTTATAAATTTAAAAAAATTGTCTTCTTCCTATGCAAATTTTGTTGAAACCTTAGCATGCACCAAAATTCGTAGATTCAATTGAATTGAAATTCACCATCCCTCACCCGAGAATCATCCCCCCAAATTGGTAAGTTGGGGGGGTGTGGCAGTGGGGGATTCCTCCCTCCTCGACCACCCACACCCCACTCTCTCTCTAAATTTGATGAACTTGGATTCAATCAGGGTATTTATAAAAATGTGAGCATTTAAATCCTCTAATTTGCAATACTCTATTGGAACAACAAAATCATGAATTCGCTATCTAGTTATGAGCCACTCTAATGTGTTTCATGTATGCATGAAAAATACAATTCTTAGTCAACTGGATAACACTTTAATTATCACATTTTAGAACTATGGGTGGTTGTTGTGGAAACTCCAACTCACCAAGGACCACGTGGATCCATAAAGACTCCTTGACCAATAGTAATCCCACCCCTACACTTATCCTTATTGACATAACATGTAATAGTGGCGTGTTTATTACTTTGTCATGCGATTTCTCTAGAACCAAGTTGATAAAGAAAGGAAGAAGTAGATTTCTTATCATCCATATCCCTTGCCTAGTAATTGTCAATGTATTTAATCAAAGCAACATTATAATTTATAATGCCAAGTGAATAGATACCCTTAATATATCTCAAAATTATCTTAGCTTCTTTCTAATGGGGAATTCTCTAGTTCTACATGAATAAAAAACCAAACCAACAATGTAACAACTATCTAGGTGAGTATTAGTGAGAATCAACTATAGTCATCAGATAAATTTGTAAGTTTCATGATTGATGAGCCTTCATTGACATTAATTTTGAATAAACCAATTTTGAGGAGGGTTTATGTATCCATATCCTAACAACTAACTTTTGAAGTCGAGAAGAGTTATTGCGTGATTTTATGGGCATATATAAATTTTCAAACTTGATTAGCTTGTGGTTGTGTGCCAATAGAAAGTGCTTTGAGGTTTAGACTTTGGGACACAATTAGAGGAGTAAATTAAAATTTCATATTTGTGTAGTGTATTTACCTTAGAAAGATGGCTAATTTATCTCATATAATGTTGGATGGAAACAAAAACTTTAATGGTCAAAATTTTAAATCATGGAAACAGAAGATGCTTGCCATATTTTAGTACAATGTTTTGACATGTATTGGGAAAATAACTCATGAGTAAAATTGATGTAGATGTCCAAGAAAAGTATGATGTGAATAATTGAGAGGTTGTTGTGCTGATGAAATTTTCAGTAATGAATGAGATGCATCCCAAAGTTCAAGACAGTAATGATGCATTTGCGATGTGGAGGAACCTACTGAAGATGCATGAAATCACAAACAAAGGTAGATCATTTTTCCTTAAAAATATGTTATTCTCAATTCAAATCGAGGAATTTAACTCTCTGCTAGACTATTTGCTTAAAATAAGGGATATTAGAGATCAATTGAGAACAATTGTTAGGACAATGGGAGAAGAAGATATGTTGGTTATAAATTTAAAAAAATTGTCTTCTTCCTATGCAAATTTTGTTGAAACCTTAGCATGCACCAAAATTCATAGATTCAATTGACTTGACATTCACCATCCCTTGCCCGAGAATCACCCCCCCCAAATTGGTGAGTTGGGGGGTGTGGTAGTGGGGGATCCCTCCCTCCTCGACCACCCACACCCCACCCTCTCTCGAAATTTGATGAACTTGGATTCAATCAAGGTATTTATAAAAATGTGAGAATTTAAATACTCTATTGGAACAACAAAATCATGAATTCACTATCTAGTGATGAGCCACTCTAATTTGATTCATCTATGCATGAAAAATGCGATTCTTAGTCAACTAGATAACACTTTAATTATCACATTTTAGAACTATGGGTGGTTGTTGTGGAAAATCCAACTCACCAAGGACCACGTGGATCCAAAAAGACTCCTGGACCAATAGTAATCCCACCCCTACACTTAGCCTTATTGACATAAAGTGTAATAGTGTCTTGTTTGTTACTTTGTCATGCGATTGCTCTAGAACCAAATTGATAAAGAAAGGAAGAAGTAGATTTCCTATCATCTATATCCCTTGCCCAATCAAAGTCAATGTATTTAATCAAAGCACCATTAGAATTTATAATGCCAAGTGAATAGATACCCTTAATATATCTCAAAATTAGCTTAGCTTCTTTCTAATGGGGAATTCTCTAGTCCTACATGAATAAAAAACCAAACCAACAATGTAACAAATATCTAGGTGAGTATTAGTGAGAATCAACTATAGCCATAAGATAAAGTTGTAAGTTTCATGATTGATGAGCCTTCATTGACATTAATTTTGAATAAACCAATTTTGAGGAGGGTTTATGTATCCATATCCTAACAACTAACTTTGAAGTCGAGAAGAGTTATTGCATGATTTTATGGGCATATAAAAATTTTCAAAATTGAGTAGCTTGTGGTTGTGTGCCAATAGAAAGTGCTTTGAGGTTTAGACTTTGCGATACAGTTAGAGGAGTAAATTAAAATTTCATATTTGTGTAGTGTATTTACCTTAGAAAGATGGATAATTTATCCCATATAATGTTGGATGGAAACAAAAAATTTAATGGTCAAAATTTTAAATCATGGAAACAGAAGATGCTTGCCATATTTTAATACAATGTTTTGACATGTATTGGGAAAATAACTCAATTGATGTAGATKTCCAAGAAAAGTATGRTGTGAATAATTGAGAGGTTGTTGTGCTGATGAAACTTTCAGTAAYGAATGAGATGCATCCCAAATTTCAAGACAATAATGATGCATTTGCGATGTGGAGGAACCTACTGAAGATGCATGAAATCACAAACAAAGGTAGATCATTTTTCCTTAAAAATATGTTATTCTCGATTCAAATTGAGCAATTTAACTCTTTGCTAGACTATTTCCTAAAAAATAAGGATATTAGAGATCAATTGAGAACAACAGTTAGGACAATGGGAGAAGAAGATATGTTGGTTATAAATTTAAAAAAATTGTCTTCTTCCTATGCAAATTTTGTTGAAAACTTGAACATTATTGGTACATGTAAAAATATGACATTTGAGTAGTTGAACACTAAACTCTTGTAGCAAGATGCATGGTATCAAAGCCATAGAGATGAGGAGAAATTTAGGAAGTTGGTGAAGGGGCCAAGGGACTATTGTGATTAGTGAAGGCACAAAGGGACTCCAATCACACATTGGATAGAGGTATTGCTAGTCACACGTTGACACAAAAGAAAGAAGAGTCACATTGTTTGGAGATTGATTAAAACTAGGGATATGTGTGAGAATATGAATACGCCTACGTGAAAATATGATAAGATGAAGTATGTGAGAAGAATACAATTGAATAATGACATACTTAGATAAAGATTATGGAACTCATGTAAAAGTACACTTGATGTTGCTTGTGTAAATAGTTTCCCGTGTGAGGTGAGAAGGTTAGCATGAATTGAAGCCAGATTCCTTGACAAATTGAAGGCCAACGTTATGTGATTTGTTGATATTTTATACACACACACACACATACACATGGAAAAAAATACATATGAATGAGAAAGAGTGGATTGATTTGTACTTTAGATGATGCAATGTCTCATTACTTAGTAGGAGAGAGGGTTATGTAACTCCCAAATACCTAACTATTGACTATTTCACTAATGACTACACTAAATGCCCCATTATTACATCATTTTATTAGTGATCATTTATTATTCATCTAAGTCCTAAGTTCTAAATATGACCATTATCTCCAACACTCCAATAATGGTCATTTTACATGCATGTTCAAGATACAAAAGGATAAAGGCTTTAGACAAGCTAGAGGTTTGTAGTCCACAAGATAAAGTCTTCAAAGTAGCAACTGGAAGTAAAATATATATGACAAGGTTGATGGAGTACAATATATGTTGCCATCCCTTTGCTTGACCATTGACTCACTAACAGGGTGAGAGCCAATGTTGGCTAAATATTCAACCTTTTTACCATTGACATAGAACTTGGCTTGTTCACTAAACTCACCTTCTCCACTTCTTGGTGGTTCAACATATCAAGTTTTTGTGTTTTCTTCTTTAAAGAAGCACCATCATCTTCACCCTCCTTGAGGGTCTTCTTCTTTACCACTTCATCTTCACCCTCCTTGAGGGTCTAATATGATTTTGGTTTGCCTTCTCTTATATGACTTGTTTCAACAACACCATCATCCAGGGCTTCATTTTTTGATTTCTATCTCACTTGACACCTTTATGGCCTAGGCATTATGGCTAAGTTTTTAGTGAAATTACAACCATATTTTTGTTGAGCTAACCATGCATTCTCAATGTCTAGCAACCAAAATAAACCTTAATCTTCCACACTCATAACAATTGTCTTTTTGTTGTTCTCATCGACAACAAAACATCTATTGTCATTGAAATGTATATGTAAGTGTGTGAAATGCTTCATAATACCTTATCGAAAGTGGATTTTTCTCCAAACAAGGAACATAATGGACATCTTTAATCATTACCATTTTACCTCTTAATTTAGGACATTTCCCTTTCCCTTAACCTTGTACTCTTCTCTGCCACTCAATGCAACAAAATCTCTATGATATTTGTAACGATCCCCCCCGACCAACCTGAGGCTGGGGTACGCCACTCTAGAAAAACCACTCTTGCTCTGATGCCAGTCGGTAACATTCCCAGCCATCAGGCTGGGCCATGCTACTCTAGGGAACACTTTTGTTCCCATACTACATAACATACAATAGCATACCCAGTAGTCAACTAAGCAATGCCACCTAAATTTACTCTTTAGACTGCATGCAACTAAAACATATACATACAACATGCTCACGAAAGATTTACATATAATCATAAACAAAAAATTACTTTCTTTAATATACGACTTTTATATTAAAATAACAGTAATTATCGATATGCATCATTTACAGGAAATTGCCCATAAGCACACACATAATCATAGTCACATATATGATAAAATCATAACATAGGAATGTAAATAACAAAACAACATATCCATATATCATACAATTGGTACTTATCATAGAAAGACTGTCACCAACTACTTACAAACCATCCACGAACCTCCCAGCCATAGACTACATTGTTCATCACTCTCAATAGTGAATCACCCCCGAGCTGGGACTGAACTCCACCTAGTGTAAATGGATTCCTATCTAGGCTAAGGCTCATGGACAACAGGAAAGACTTCGTCTCAAGTGCTCACTCAACTAACAGCCTACAACCTCTCATTCGGCACATGCATGTCCCACCCAAGGAAGTGTGCCCCTTCTCTACTCAACATTCCCTCGACTGCCCCACTTCCCTTCCAGGACTTCAGCAACAGGCTGAACCAGAAGTCTCAGAGCGTCGTAGCTTCAGTTTAGCACCTACGGAAATCAATCCCCAACAATTCTCTCTCTTAGATAACTTCTCACGGGCCTGACAACCCACTTCTTCAATGCTGCTCCACGCTAACCAGGTACACAAACCAAAAAGGATGGGGAACAGGCTTCGAAAAGGTGAAATGGTTGTCTCAAGGATAACGGAATGTATGAGTGAAATGGTCATGGATTCATTGACTGGATAAATGAATTTGTTTTGGAATCATTGTGAACTCTTTATCAAAAGTGATGGTCTGCCTGATGGTCCCCCTCTCCCGTTCATAAGGTATCTCTGAAAAAATCCCCCCTTCTAAGCTAAGTTTCCCCACAATATGAATGCATGTTCCCAACTTGACATTTTTCATATCGAAAGTTACTTTTTTCCACTTGTCCCCAACTTTAGAACTTAGGATAAACTAATTAACCATACTTTAGGTTTTAGGAAATATTAATATAATATTCCCTTGACTTTTGGCCCTCCCTTTCCCTAACTGGTGAAGTTCAGTCCCCCATCTCTTTTATCATGGTCGGTCTGGGCGTAGTGATGTATTTTATATTAATCATGAGTCATGTACAAAGTAGGCGCTCTAGCCTTTAACATTTAGGCATGCTAGCCTAATTCCAAGACATAAGCATTCTGGCTTATAATACTGGCTCACCAGCCTCTAATGCATATTATATACACAAAGGTTCATTGACCTTAATATTTCACGCACATAGTTACTGTGCGTTGTATCCTCTATATTTAAGGTTGTGCGCACCTTAGTTAGTGCATGCGGTATTAAAAAATGTGCACATTACATCCCTTTACTACGCAGTATATGCGCACACCATGCCATGAAAGGTGTATTACAAAAATGATGTCTAAACATCTCACTAGCTCAAATATACTTGGATTATATTTACATTTGGGTTTGGCCAAGGGATATTACAATCCCCTCCCCTTATTTATGCACTTTCCTCAGTGCATCATGTACCCATATACAACAAAATTCTCAAAATTCTTCAAAAATATGCGGGTATTCTGCCTGCATTGCATCCTCATGCTCCCAAGTAGCTTTTCAGGTCTGTACCAGGTCCATTGGACCTTTACAATATCTATGGATTGATTCTAAAGTTGTTTGATCTTTCGATCTAGGATGCGCACTGGATGCACTTGGAAAGTGCCTTCTTGGTCCACCTGAATAACATTCCAATAAATAACATGATTAGCATCGGGTATATATTTCTTTAGGAATGATACATGGAAGACATTATGAACAGACATAGATGTAGGAAATGAAATCATATAAGCAACTGGACCAATCCTCTCTAGGATTTCAAATGGTCCACAAAATCTGGCTACTAACTTGGTGCAACTTCCCAGCTTTAGGGAGCTCCTGTTAGCTTTCACTTTCACGAAAACATGATCACCCACTTTGAATTCTCTTTGGATTCTGTTTTTATCAGCATAACTTTTCTGTCTGTCTTGGGCAGTTTTCAAATTTTGCTTAATTTTTAACATTTGGTCCTCCATCTCCTTGAGCAATTCTGGCTCGACTATTGTTCTATCATCTAGGTTATCCCCTCTTACTGGAGTGTTGCACCATCTACTGTAAAGTTCTTCAAATGGGATCATCTTCACTGACGCCTGATACCCATTATTGTAAGCGAATTCTACCAAGTGTAGGTCATCTTCCCATTTCGATGGTTTGTCCATCACATACATTCTCAACATATCTTCTATCACCGTGTTCACTCTTTATGTATGTCCAACAGACTTGGGATGATAAGTTGTACTCAAGTTTAGATTCATTCTGAATCCTTTGAACAATCCTTTCCATAAATTCGAGGTGAATTTCGGGTCTTTGTCAGACACAGTCATTTTAGGAATTCCGTGCAATCGTGCCACTTCCTTCATGAAAATATCAACAACATTTGTTGCTTTGTGAGTAGTTTTTAGTGGAATAAAATGGGTAGCTTTTGTAATCTTGTCCACCACTACCATAATTGAATCATGTAGCTTTCCTGTTCTGGGAAATCCCATAATAAAATCCATTGTCACCACTTCCCACTTCCATTCAAGAATGGGAAAGGGTTGCAGCAATCCTGTTGGGTGTCTATGCTCTATTTTAACTTTCTAGCATTCCATACACCTAGCGATGTATTCTACAATTTCTCTCTTCATACCTAGCCAAAAGTATTGGCTCTTGACCGCTTCTACGGTTTTCTGATATCCAGGGTTCCCTGCATAAGGAGCCTTATGCATCTCATGTAAAATTATACGTTTCAAGTCCTAGACATTTGGTACAAAAATTATGTTCTTGTGCAACAGTATTCCATCTACTCCCAACTTATAAATATCCATCTTTTGTGGTGTCTTACCTTACTGTAGTTTTGCTATCAATTCTTTGTATTGTGGGTCTGTATTTGTAGCCTCTAGAATTTTAATATTCCATCTTACTCCCAACCTATAAACATCCATCTTTTGTGGTGTCTTCACCTTTACTGTAGTTTATATCAATTCTTCGTATTGTGGCCCTTATTTGTAGCCTCTAGAATTTTGCCTTTAACATCAGTCTGATACATTGCTATTATTGTAGTACGGTGTTCACACCTCCTACTGAAAGGCATCCACTCACTTTTATTTTCTTTCCCTTTGATATGCTTTTATCAAAGTCATATTCCTTAGAAATTTTAACCATCTCGCTTTGTCTAGAGCATTTATATTTGGATGACAAACAAATATTTCAAAACTCATTGTGGTATATTCTAGCTCAAACCTAGCTTCCTCGCATATGAGAGGTAGTGTCTCCATTTCCTTAGGGCATGTACTATGGCTTCCAACCAAATCATGAGTGCATAGTTTCTTTCATGATCCTAACTTCCTTGATTAATAACATATCATGAATCCATTTTCACCAAGGACTCCACCAAATCATTACATGCATCAGGTACAATGAAATTCCTTTCAGCTTCTAATCTAATCCTAGGGTATTGAGCACTTGGTTGGATAATTGTTTCGTGTCGCCAAAGTTCTTTCAATACCCTGACATCCACCTAAACTTCATACCCTTTCGCAAGCAAGTGATTTAGTAAAAGGCCTTCAGAATCCTCCAATGAACTCATGGCACCCTCGCAAGGCCTTGAATGATCTAACCTTTGTCACATTCTTTGGTGTTGACTATCCTCTAAGCGGAGCTTTTGTACCTTCTCGTGTGGTCCACATCGCTACCCCATCGTTTTTGAGGATGATATGCCCTGTGTCAATTAACAATTTGCTTCATAAAATGGGCACTTCTTCAATTTGGCATACAACCGATGATCCCCTAAAACTTGTAACACCAACCTTCAAATGTGATGTTCATGCTCTTCCTCCTGACTTGAATATAAGTAAGAATGTTCCAAAAACATTAAATGACAAACTTGTCCAAATATTCTTGAAAAAATACCTGATTCATTAAGCGGTATTAAATGGGTGCATTTGATAACCCAAATGGCACCACTATGAACTCATCATGAACATAACTTGTCCTGAAGGAGGTCTTGCCGATATATTCTTCTTTAATCCTACCCATTGGTATCCTAATCAGATCTATCTTTTATAAAATATCCTTTAGCATCCTTCAAATTGATCAAAATGGTCATCAATCCATGGTAGAGGATATTTGTTCTGTCACTACTTTGTCTCAATTGTCTCAAGTTAAAACAACAATCTTATTCGTCTCCATATTTTCACAAACAAGATCGCACCCCAAGGTGGATAGTTAATTTGGGCATATATACTCCTTATAAGTTCTCACACCTGTACTCAGCGCAAGAAGACAGTCTCCTGATATTGGGGTTTCTGTGCGCCCGCACCTATCGAGAACCAAATGTCTTCCTTGGGGTAGTCCGCTACTCTTTGAATACATCTTTCAAAACCTCTTTTCTGACTGGTCCCTCTCAAATTTGGCACCTTGTCTTCGTGTGTCTCCCATGAGCTCTAAATATCGACATCCTCTTTCTATAACATTTTCAATCAATGTTAAAATTTCTCTCTAACGGTTACTCTTCCTGAATTTCCACAGACTTTTGTCTCTTCATTCAAGAAAGTGGTACCTATTTTTTATGATTGTCCAATAGAGGAATGATGTGGGTCCAACCAATCTGTATCCCCACTAAATAGGAACCCAAGGGTGATGTCTGTAAAATCAAGCCCTGCATTTAGTCCATTCATGCTCTGAAAGGCAGACTGAATCCATCTATTCAAATTTTCTTCTCTCGTTCTATATATAGGCCAGCCAAAAACAACCAGATTTCCCATGCTTGTTTTGCAAGAAATTCCGCAAGATCACCCACCAGAAATTAGCAATCCATTAGCTCCCGGAATCACTTAAACATCAAGGGCTTGACGCCATCTCCATATCCTCCACTTCAATCATGTGTGAATAAAAATCATCTTTCTTTTTGTCCAGGGATTCATAAATCCTTGACACATATCCTCCCATGTACTCCACTGTTTCAACTCGCTATACATTGTGAACAACCCTACCTTTTTCACCCTATGAGGACAATCTCCTCAACCTATGGTCTCCCTCATAACCCAACATTGCTTTTAGGGTGGTTGTCTCTGGCCCTTGACTCCCCGCTGCGGTCAATCACTCTGTTTCCATGCTTGGTTTCCATTATTGTGGGATTATTTGAAATGCGGCTTTAGCCCTTCTTCCCTTCGATCCATCTTGAATTTTACGTCTCCAAAGCCTTTTGGTATGGTCTGGAGCCACCAACAAGCATCAGCTCCCAGCACCCCTTTCTACCTTGGATCATCATAATTGGTTTCTGTCAGCTCATGAACATTAAACCAAATTAAGCCCATTGAATCTCAGATCGCCTGTCTCCTGATGAGTATTACGCTTCAACAATCCCGTAAACCTTTTCTCTCATGGCCCATCTATGTCTTGTTTCCAAGCTTGAGTTCCAAAGGAACTCTTTTCATTTTCTTATTACAGCATTTCTCCTCTTAGTTAAGTACTTCTTTCCTGGAAAATACTTCTTGAATTCCGTCCAAGTAATACCTTTCTCTACAATGTGTTGCACTGCATGTTGATCCCAAATCTTCACATGTAGAGGTATTTCCTTTGAGTTGATAAGTAGTGATTCTACCTTCAAGATGAGAAGAATAATTATGCAGTCTAAAATACTTTCTCGCGCCCAGCAAAACTATAGCCTGCTTCCCATCCTTTTGCTCACCACCTAAATGTAGAGGTTTGATCTTTTGTTCATTTCTTTGCATCCTGCCCACCTCCTATTCCCAAGAAATGGGATAGACTTGAGTTGTTTCCTCTTATGGGGTTGGTTACATGTCTACTACACTTTTTAGCCTTCCTGTTTTGAATAGTTTTGTGACTCTCAAAATTCACTGAGTTTACTCTCTTTATTAACCAATTCTCTTTCTCTTATATTCTGGCTCTTCCAAACATTCCAATGATAATGTTGAAAGCCATCCCTGCTACCTTTTAGATTCTTATGCCTTTTCTATTATCATTCATCCTTTCTACAAAATTCTGTAATGGCTGTTCCTCAAATTATATTCCATATTCTTGTTTTCATTCCTTTCTTCTCCGTGTCTGTTGGAGTTTGTTCCTTCGATGCCAAAATGGACATTCATCCCTCTGCTTTCTAGATGTGACCTCTGTGCTTTCCTTCCTGCCCTGCTGCATTCTTCACTGTCCGGGATTCGACCGAGTTGTTGTTAATTCTACAAAATGCAACACCTAAACTAATCAGACTAACAACAAATCAGAAATTCAAGGAGTATTTATGCACTTACTACCAAATATATCAACATTATCATCTGCTTCTGTGTTATCACCAGCATAAATTCCTAGATAAATCTAAGTTCGAGAACGCGACGCAAGCCTTCCTCCCGTGATACATTTGCATTACAAGGAGCCGAGCCAAACCACTTTCGCTTAAGATATGGCTTATTTGTCTCAATATAACAATCCACCACTTTGGAGCGAAGCGAGCGGTTAGTCAGATCACCCTGATTCATTCATTTGGTACTTCGCAGTCATGTGACGTCAGCTAAATGTCATCATGTAACAAACTCAAAATCTAATCATTCAAATGGACTCAGTTGAGCATGGAACAAATTCTTCATATGAGCACTGTCTCATGCCTATAAATGGGGAGTTCTAAGGAATACTAATTCCCTCAAGTATGAAGATATTGCATGCAATCAGAACCTTCAATCTGCCAAATTCCTACTCTCTTTGTAAGCATTACATTTGCTATCCCTAACCCAGAATGGACAAAGCTAAAACAAGTGAGATCAAGACCGTGAGCAACAGAGTCGCGAATATGAGTGAAAGGGTCCTTGCGCATCTTTCTAGCAAATCCAAGATCCATGGACAGAGCCATTATAGACTCAAGGATTGGGAAGTCAGTTGAATCCCACTCATAAATTATTTGCTAGTCATCAATAGGCCACCATTAAGAAGAAAAATGCATACTGCCACAAGAAGGCCAGAGGAATTTACTACCAAGGCCTAAAGTGTTGAGAAAATCAACTAGTCCGGTTAGACCTTCTTTAAAGGTGGACTAAGTTGAAGTGCAGCCTCAACCAGGGATGCTGGTCTCAACAGGCCTTCCTTGGAAACTGGTAGCAGAGGTTAGGAGTACAAGAGATGATAGGTTTGTTCTTCAACAACCCTTTTGGTGCCGAACCATGACATCACCCTTTGTAATTTTGTGATTAATATGATTATATAAATACGTAATGTAATTTATTGTTTTGTTTACAATTTCTATCTGATGATGTTATGAATCTTGTTTTCTTTATAATAAGTTTTCTTTTCTTGTAATCTTATATTTTATTTTCATCCTGCCTAACCGAAGAAATTAAAAATCGAACTTTTTTAATTAATGCTTCATTGCGTTATGTTTATTTTATTTTATTATTATGCAATTTAAAATAAGACTCATCGCCTTCCAAGCAACTTCTGCGGCGACATTAACTTGATCTTTTCATTTATATTATCATGCATAGTAATATTACAAGGTAAATGCTTCTCCGTGCACCTAATTCTATTGTGCATTTCTTCTTCGTTGTACCGACTACTTACATGCACTACTATGGTGTTGTGCGCCAATATCCATCGGCAAGACAACATACTTTGTAACGAGGATTCCACATGTATTTTTCCACCGCGACGTACCCATGCTTCGTTTAACATATTCTTCGCGACTCAAACATTCCCATTACGTTCTACTGTAATACAATCGGGTCGACAACTTATACTCATACTTGTGCGCATACCAACAAAACTCCTTGGCGTTAAGAAATACTTGCGCACACCATGTACACCTTACTATGTGTGTACTCACCGTGCAATGCTAAATTCAACACGCGCATACACACACAATATTCTTTTGCACGATGCCACAATTTACCGCACACACACTTGCACGCCAACATTTTCCACACGGTGCCAAAATTTACCACATGTGCCAGTATGCTAACCTTTTCCAAGGACACTCTAAGGACTCTAATTTTGGTCACTTCGAAGTTACTTTTCTATGATATTCACTTCAATTGCACCCTTCTAGTCCATTCAAGCTTAAAGTTGGAACCGAGGTTTCATACCATATCAGAATTTATCCCTCTCTCCAACCAACTCCGAGGCCGTGTTTTCACCCGTGAGAAACCACTCTCCATGTTTCTCGACGCTGGGACCTGTACACATTCTGCCTATGAGGACTAGGCTATACTACTCTAGGGAACACTTTCATTCCTATACTATGGAACATACAGTAGCATACATAGTAGTCAACTAAGAAATGCCACCTAAATTTGTTTTTTAGACTACGTTGAACTAAACATATACATATATAGCACGCTTAAGCTTTACATCTAACTTCTACAAAACAAACAATTACTTTCTTTAATATACGACTTTTATATTAAAATAATAATAATTAATGATATGCATCATTTACAAGAAATACCAGCATTAGCACACAAGCAATCATAGTCACAAATATGATAAAATCACAACATAGGCATGTAAATAATGTAAAACAACATATCCATATATCATACAATTGGTAATTATCTTAGAAATACTATCACCAACTCGCTTACGATCGCCCATGAACCTCCTCCCAAATGCATGCATTACACTGCTCATCACTTTTCAACAAGAATCACTCCCGCCAGTTGGACTCTAACTCCGCCTGTGGTAAAGGGATTCCTATCCAGA
Source organism: Picea sitchensis (assembly GCA_010110895.2). NCBI lineage: Eukaryota > Viridiplantae > Streptophyta > Pinopsida > Pinales > Pinaceae > Picea > Picea sitchensis. Next base: position 30,431 of record SNQJ01S0041195.1, read on the forward strand.
TAAGGCTCATGGACAACACAGGCACCTGCCTCGTGCTCACTCAACTAACATCCTACAACCTCTCAATCCCCACATACCTGTCCCACCCAAGGAAAGTGTGCTTCGCTAACAATCCTGATGCCCCACTTCCCTTCTAGGGCTTCAAGAATAGACTGGATCGGGTCTCGCATACTGTAGCCTGGGCCATCACCTACCAAATCAATCCCCAACAATTCTCACCTGTGAGAACTACTCACATGCCTGACAAATTGCTTCTTCAATCCCACTCCACACTAACTCCACACCAACCAAAAGGATGGGGAAATAGGCTTCGAAAGGTGAAATGGTTGTCTGGCTGATAACAGAATAAAGAGTGAAATGGTCATGGATTCATTGACTGTATAACTGAGTGTGTTTTTGAATCACTATGAACTCTCTTTCAAAAATGATGGTCCACCACGTCCCTCCCTCGCTCATAAGGTATCTTTAAAAAACTCTTCGAAAGCATAGAAGTTTCCAATGAGCATAAATGCATTTCCCAACTTGACACTTGTCTACATTCTGGTTACCTTGTCCACTTGTCCTAAATCCTGAACTGTGGATAAACTAATTATCTATACTTTATGTTTCTTGTGGAAATATTAATATAATATTCCTCGACTTTTTGCCTTCCCTCGACTAGTGAAGTTCCGCCCCCATCTCTTTATCGCGTGGTCGTACGCAGTATGCAAGTGATGTGCATTTTATATTAATCACGAAATGCACAAAGTAGGCGCTTCAGCCCTTAATGACATTTACAGGGCGGTTGTCCTAATCTCCAAGACATTATAAGCATTCTCGCCTCACTAGCCTATAATGTATATTATATACACAAAGGTCCGCTAACCTTAATATTGCACGCATCGCATATCGTGGTGTTGTATCCTTCCTTCATTTTATGGCTGTAATACACACTTTAGTTATTGCATGTGGTATTCAAAATGTGCACATTACATCCCTATACTGCACAGTAAAGGGATGTAATGTGCACACCATGCCATGAAAGGCGTATTACAAAGATGTCTAAACAACTCACTAGCTTAAATATACTTGGATTATATTTACATTTGGGTTCAAATAGGGAGGGATATTACAAGATTTATCTTCTACAAAATCAACATATCAATCACACTGTTAGTAAAATGTCTAGAAGCTCTTGATTCTCTTGGATCAACATAGCGATCAACCTTACCATTCTCTGAATCATTGTTTCTGGCTAAGACCACACATAAATCTTCATCCTCCTTGTGTTCTATGGCACTAGCATATTTCTTTTTGGATTGATCATCAAACGAATGCTCTTGGTTGTTCTTTTCAACCCACAAATGCTTCTTGTGAACTTTTATTATATGCCCTTATTTTCCACAATTAAGCATTTAATTGTTTTTCTTCTTTTACCAACCTAGGAAGAGTTTTCTCCATCATTATCTTCCCTTTGTTTGCTACCTTTTCTCTTAAACTTCTTTGCAGTTGCTACCTTAGAAGCTTCATTCACACTGCAATCTTGAAATTGATTTTTCCATCTATCTTGCTGCAAGAGTTTATTGCTCAACAATTTCTCAAATGCCATATTTTTATCCATACTATTAATGTTTAAGGTTTCAATAAAATTTGCATAAGAAGAAGACAAAAATTTTAAAGTTATAACCACTATACTTTCTTATTTCAGTGTCCTATCAATTGATTTCAATTGATCTCTAAAATCTTTGATTTTTAGCAAATGATCTAGCAAAGAGTCAAATTCCTCCATTTGAATTGAGAATAACATATTTTTAAGGAAAAATGTTTTTCTTTTGTCTAAGATTTCATGTATCTTCAATAAGTTCTCCCACATGACCAATGCATCATTACCATATTGAACTTGGGGAAGCATCTCATTAATTATTTTGAGCTTCATCAACATCATAGCCTCTGGATTCTTCACATCATACTTTTCTTGGGAAACTACATTAGTTTCTTTAGATTTCTTTTGTTTGCCCAAACATCTATATTCAAATATAACAATTATTTTTTGTTTCCAAGATTTAAAATTTTGACCATTAATTAATTTTTTTTTCTTCTTCTTCTTCATTTCAACATTACATGACATAAATTTTCCATCTTTATAAGGTTTAAATACACTACACAAATCTAAATTTACTTCTATTGTGTCCAAAAGTTTAAACCTTAAAACACTTTCTATTTGCAGACAACCATGGGTTACTCAAGTTTGAAAAATTATCTATGCCTAGAAAATAAAAAAATTAACTCTTTTAGGCTTCAAAAATGCATAAACCATTGCCAAGTCAGTTTCTTCATAGTTAATTTCAATACAGGTTCATCATATTCTCAATCGGACCATTATTTGATATCAGACTCCGTGCTTTCTTTGTCTACCAGCATAGGTCATTGATTGGCGGTTCTTCATAACCGTTTGCTACATGTCCAGTGTTGCTCCATGAATATTTGTTGACAGCGACTCGATTGGTGGAACTCATAGAAAGAGGTTATACAACTCATGTGAGAGTATCCTTGACATTGCCTGTGTGAATGTTTTTGGTGAATAGTTTCTCTCGTGAGGTGTAGAAGTTAGTGTGAATTGAAGTCGGAGTCCATGACAGATTGAAGGCCCCTGCCACATGAGTCATTGCTAGAAGACTCAAAGTCAAGAATGAATTGAAGGTTAAGCCTCCAACCATGAGTGTCCACGTAGATCAAGTGAATAAAGTGAATTAGGAGTGTCACCAATAGAGCCACTGTCATCAAGCTACCACAAAATGGATGATGTCTAAGAGACGCCAATGGATGACCCGGTAGACAAATCAAACATGGGGTTTGATATGGAATAAGGGTCAGATTGAGACTATAGGCATTAGATAAATCTCTAAGTTTTATGATTGATGAGTCTGTATTGATATTAATTCTAAAGAAACCAATTTTGATGAGTGTCTATCCATTTAGATCTTAATAACTAATTTTTGAATTTGAGAAGAGTTTTTGTTTGGATTTTTTTGGGCATAGGTATTTTTTCAAACTTGAGTATCTAGTAGTTTTGTGCCCATAGAAAGTGTTTTGAGGTTTAGATTTTGGGATACTATTAGTGGAGTAAATTTATATTTTATATTTGTGTAGTGTTCAGATTTAGATAAAGCTCTATGTATTGAGTTATTGCATTTTCATTGTTGTATTAGTGTTGTTGGCTAAATCCTTTAATTGTAATTGTGTCTTTTGTCTCCTATATATACAAAGGAGTCATAGTTTTATAAATCATCTTATATTGTATATTTGTTCTATTGTAAAAGGAGGTTGACCCTTGAAGAGACTTCACATTCATTCTTTTCTCTCATTCTTAAGGCGTGGAGTTACTTCTCTTTCCTGTTTTATGCTATTTAGGTGTTTGGTGCATAACATTTTGTTTAAGAGCATACAACCCTTGGGTTTGGCTCCTTCAAACAAGTCATCTTGATATTTTCACAATAATGTTTTTGGGATAGTTTTAAACCATCAAATTTTTGGGAGTCTAAGGAAACATATTGAAGTACCTATGGTCAAAATTTCAGGTTTTGGTTCGCTATACTTTCGAAGATATAGTCTATGGAAATTAGGGTTTATGACTAATCTTGAAATAATGTCAACTGAGTCATGTTGGATTTATTTCCATTAATTTTTCCCCGAGATGTTTTAAATATAAAAGTTTTTAGGAGATTGATGATATATAGTGAGGTACTTATGGTAAAAATTTTAGGTTCTAGTTTTCTATACTTTTAGAAATACAGGCTGTGGAAGTTATGGTCTTGGACTAGTCTTGAAACTAATCTCAAACCAGGGTTCTTGGTAAAACCGTCATATATGAAGCTAGACAAGTCCAAATTGAGTGCCACTAGTTCCATTGGAAATAAGACATAGCATAGTATTTTAGGTCTAAATTTCAAAACCAAATCTAAAAAATTGGACACATGGTGGGCCATACAAGTTCTCTTTCTTGAAAGGGACAAAAACAACAAGTTTGGAAAAGTTGTCATAACTTTCTCTTGGCATTGTAGAGAATACAAATTAGGATATTATAGATAACAATTTTAGACTCAGAGGGGCTGAAATTTCAGAGACACTTCATGTTAAAGATCAATGAACAAGAAAGTTTACAAACCAAAGTTTTTAAAGGTGTGTTAACTTGAAATTAACATAAATTTTGATTGGAAGATCTATTTTTGGTGATTCAAAAATTGTGATAAAGACAAAAAAGAGGAGTATTAGTGTTTTCTCACATGGAAAAGGGTTCTACATGAATTTCTACTTCTTCTAAACCTACATATAACTCACACATGACACCTAAAGAAAGTGAAAATTAGAGAATAAGGTATCCTAACAATTGACGAAGCAAGTTAAAGACATGGATGATAAGGCGTGGAGTTACTTCTCTTTCCCTTTTTATTCTATTTAGGTGTTTGGTGCATAAGATTTTGTTTAAGAGCATACTACCCTTGGGTTTGGCTCCTTCAAACAAGTCATCTTGATATTTTCACAATAATTTTTTTGGGATATTTTTATACCATCAAATTTTTTGGGAATCTAAGGAAACATAATGAAGTACCTATGGTCAAAATTCTAGGTTTTGGTTTGCTATAATTTTGAAGATATAACCTGTGGAAATTAGGGTTTATGACTAATCTTGAAATAATGTCAAATGAGTCATGTTGGAATTTTTTCTATTATTTTTTCCCCGAGATGTTTTAAATATCAAAATTTTTAGGAGATTGATGATATATAGTGAAGTACTTGTGGTAAAAATGTTAGGTTCTAGTTTTCTATACTTTTAGAAATACATGCTGTGAAAATTATGGTCTTGGACTAGTCTTGAAACTAATCTCAAACTAGGGTTCTTGGCAAAATCGTCATATATGAAGCTAGACAAGTCCAAATTGAGTGCCACTAGTTCCATTGGAAATAAGACATACCATAGTATTTTAGGTCTAAATTTCAAAAGTAAATCTAAAACTTTGGACACATGGTGGGCCATACAAGTTCTCTTTCTTGAAACGGACAAAAACAACAAGTTTGGAAAAGTTGTCATAACTTTCTCTTGGCACATTGGAATTTAGTTAAACCTATGGGATTGTAGAGAATACAAATTAGGATATTATAGATAATAATTTTAGACTCATAGGGAGATGGAATTTTAGAGACACTTCATGTTAAAGATCAGTGAGCAAGAAATTTTTAAAAACAAGGTTTTTAAAGGCATGTTAACTTGAAATTAACATAACTTTTGATTGGAAGATATGTTTTTGGTGATTCAAAAATTGTGATAAAGAGAAAAAAGAGGAGTATTAGTATTTTCTCACATGGAAAAGGGTTCTACATGAATTTATACTTCTTCTAAACCTCCATATTACTCACACATGACACCTGAATAAAGTGAAACTTAGAGAATAAGGTATCCTAACAATTGACGAACCAAGTTAAAGACATGGACAATAGTATGTTGAAAATGGCGGATTTCTCACATTCTCAGGAAATCCTTAAAAGGGATATGGAATACAAAATGGAAAAGTCGGTGAATTAAAAGATAGAATGATTAAAAATTTCCATGGAAACCATGCTCTTATAGAGGTTCCCTAGAAGTATATTGTAATCCAAGGAGATCATGAAAATAAAGAGAAGAATAATGTTGAACCTAAACCACATATGGGGAAGATTTTAATACATATGGAGAGCACAAATATTGAATTGCATAATCATGATCATTCATCACTCCAATATTTTCATAATCGGGGGTTCAATATGGGACCAAGGAACTTCTTAATTCCCAAGATCGATATGATAAATTTTGATGGTAAGGATTCTATACCATGGAAATTCTAAACAGATCAATTCTTTGATATACACCAAGTGTCAATTTTACAAAAGGTAACTCTTACATTCTTGTATTTAGAACCTAATCAATTTTTCTGGTACCAAAGGTGTTGTGAATAAAAATTGAATTCTATTGTCTTTTGGTCCTTTTATGGATGAGTTGATAAAAAATTATGGGGATATTAAGAGCAATGCATTATTTAGTCAATTGATAAATCTTCGGCAAAGAGGTCTAATTATAGAGTACATTCAACAATTTCAAAAGTTGAGTCTTAGAGTAAAGAACATTCTATAGGATAATTTGTTAGATCTCTTTATGGGAACTTTAAAGGAGAGAATTCAACATGAGGTGTGTCTCTTCGAACCTAAATCCCTAGAGCATGTTTTTAGTGTGTCAAGGAAAGTTGAAAGTAAAAATATGGCTACTATAAGGGTAGCCACTAAAAAATATAGAGAGCACCATGTTACCTCTCCTAACCTCACTCAACCTACAAGGTTGACACCTCAACAAATGGATGAAAGAAGAGAAAATAGATTATGTTTCAATTGTGACAGAAAGTACAGTAAGGGGCATAAATGTGGTGAGAGGAAATTATTCTACATAGATTGTGAATATTTTGAAGATAAATATTGGAATAATCACAATATCTAGAACTATAAGAGACTATTCCAACCACATCTTGTCATGCATTGGAAAACATCATCACTCATTAAACTCTCAAGATAGAAGGACACATCAAAAAGAAAAAGGTAACATTGTTGATTGATTTTGGTAGTACCCATAACTTCATTAATTGAAAATTAGCCAAATGTCTCAATTGCTTTATATATCTATCACTAGAGTTTCAAGTAGTGATTACAGATGGAGGTACCATAAATTGTTCAGGGAAGTTCCATAGTATTAAGATCACTATGGGGGAGTATTTATTGGATAGTCTCATGATTGCAATCAAAATGATTGGTGCTAATGTTGTATTAGGGGTCTAATGGTTACAATAATTGGGAACAATGGCTATTAATTTTCAGGAAATTTTCATGAATGTTTCCCAGGAAGAAAAGAAAAATGAATTTAGAGGTATCCAAGGAAAACCATCTAAATAAATAAGCTTTAATAGCATGACAAAATTTCTAAAAAGGGGACACCATGGTGTAATTACACAATTTTTCTCACTAGATGTTCAAACATCTAGACCCTTTTCTCTTGTGGATCTCCAAAAAGTTATCAACAATCATTCCAAGGTATTTGGAGAGATATCTAAAGGTCTTCCACCTTCTAGAGATCATGACCATGCTATTTTTTTAAGTGCCTGAGATTTGAAAATAGAATCACACACAATATATCCAAGAATAAGATAACCCCACATTTTACTATTATCAAAACTTTTAAGGTAGGGAAACACCTTACAATGATCCTTTTATGGAAGGAATCCACTCCTGTTCATTTTCCTTTTCATAGGGGAAACCTCCTATTTAGATAAAATCCAAATACAATACTCTTCCACCATGCTTCAATACATTGCTTAGACTTATTTATACAATACTACATACCTACTAAGAACATTCTAGAGAAGGAACCTTCTAGTAGGTGGAACTTTCTGGTAAGCCTTTTCACATTTATTATGTTCACACTATTACATGGGCCTTATTAACTAGAAATGGCCTCCATACATAACAATACATAATGACATATCTATTATTATTCCCACTGGGTACCTCCATAGGTACCCCATATTACCCCATAGATACACCCTCCTAGATACACTACATTCTGTTGGAGTTACTTCACACACACCTAGGATTTATTTTTCCTAATGTTTTTCCTTGTTTATTAGTCATAATTAGACATTATCCAGTCTCCTATATTTTAGGAGAGAATATTCCACTTGGAGAATATTCTCCTTCAGTTGACACTTCAGTTTGACTAGTTGAGTTGAGTCTAGATGCTGCATTGGTTTTGTCACCATGCAACATTGGTATCATCACCATGCTAATTCAAACTTGACTTGGGATCATCACCAGACTGGCACATTACCCTTGATTCCTTGATATACTCCTCACTACACTATGTTCAGTCAGTTAACTGAAGACTAGTTAACTAGTTAACTCAGTTAGGTGGCAGTTCACCCTCATAACTGTGTGAGAGACTAGACTAGGTGGCAGTTCACTCCCGTAACTATTGGTGTGTGTACAAATCAATCTATACCACCACTATGGCGCATTGGTTCTCCTCCAATTCTCATTCATTGAGTTATACAGAGTATATCATATGTAAATTATTCATTATTCATTACGATTAATGATAATTCTTCCATTCTTTCTCTCCTTCTTCTTCTTTCTCAATTTCTCTCTACAAATTTGTGTAGTATTTTTTACCTAGATATATTCTATATAGGTTCAAAACATTTACATGGTATCAGAGCCAATGGACTGCTAAGAAAAAGCTACACCAAATGTTTTTGCAAGTACAAAAGATTGAAGACAGCAAAAAGATGGATTTCCAAAAAGAATTCATTCTTACACCTTGCAACTAATTTGAATGGAAGGAGAGAATAATGATTCATATCTGAACCAGAGGATTGTATAGGTTAACCTTGAATACAGATACAAAACCAAAATTATCCATATAAAAATCCAAGTACTTAAATCGAATGGATGAAGCATTCAGAAAAATTTGCAGTCTTATTTCTCCCGATCTCCTTTTTCACATATCTTCCTGTAAGACTCCCAATGAAGCCTAGACCACATTGAAAGTGATATTTTGAAAATATAATGAGATGAGGGGACACATGGTGGAGGTGGAATTTCTCACATTGGATCCAAAAATCTTCGACAATATCCAAGATTTCTTTACAAAATTCAAGGATTTACTGTCGCAACTCAAAGCTTGCGAGGTTGATAAATCTAAGGAGGAGAAACAAATGGTTCTCACCATTCTCTCCAAACTTGGTCCTGAATTATCTATGTTTGTGTCCACATTACATTAAGTCATATTTTCCTATGGAGCCACCTAGAAGATGCCTTCTCTTGAGGACTTTATCGAATCCCTGACACAAGAGCAAACTAAGCTCATCAACATGGGAAAAATCAAAGGCGCATGCACTTACTGTGCAAGATGGAAACCATGAATATCATAAATATAAATATAAATACAAAAGGAAATCTCATGCACATATGAAGAAGGAAGGGTACACAAAACCCTTCATTGATGCCTCCGGATCCAAAGGGGAAAAGGGAAGAGGGATAAATGCACGTACTGTCACAAAGGATTCCATCCAGAATCCGCATGCATGAAAAAAAAATAGATCTAATGACTCAAATACTTCATAAAAACAACCTTGGAGATCACATCCCTAAGGGTGCCAAGAATAAGAAGCCAGAAGATCAGAATCCCAAGAAAGGCAATTCTAGTCATGCCTTGATTGCCATCAACTCCTCTCTCCATTCTTGGATCGTAGATTTAGGAGAATCACATCACATGGCTGCCTCAAAAGAAATCTATTCTTCATTGGATGCATGAAAAGGTCCTCCTATTCTGATGGGGGACAACTCTTCTGTCGAAGTCACCAGCAAAGGAAGGATTGAACTCACCAACGAAATCTTTGAGAATGTGTTGCACGTTTCCAAACTTTCTGTCAACCTTTTCTCTGTGTATCAGATGACGAATTCAGGCACTGAAAATAAGGTCATATTCATACCAAATTCCGTGGACATCTATGACATGCAAACCAACTCCAGGGTTGCAACCGGTGAGGTAAATCATTAGTCTAGATTGTATATTTTTTCTAAATTCATTGAACCTGATTCTGCTTTACTGGTTACTCATGTTGATGAAAGTAGTAGGATATGGCACGAAAGTTTTGGACATTTTAATTTCAGATACATGCAACAACTTAACAAACAAATATTGGTTGATGATCTACCAGACATCCATTTCTCCAAGGGAGTATGTGAGGGTTGTGTTCTCGGAAAACACCCTCAAGAGAAATTCAGCAAAGGAAAGTCTCAGAGAGCTTCTGCGACTTTAGATCTGATCCATAGTGACCTCATGGGTCCTTTTCCGCATCCATCGATCATCAAAGCGAGGTTTTTTCTCATTTTTGTTGATGATTTCTCACGTTTTACATGGATTTACTTTCTCAGGAAAAAATATGAGGTCTTTCAACACCTCAAAGATTTCAAAGCCCTAGTTGAGACACAGTCCAAAAAGAAGATCAAAGTCCTCTGAACTGATAACGGGGGAGAGTATGTCAATCATGATATCAATAATCTTTTCCATGAGGTAGGCATTCAGTTGCAACACACATTTCCCTATACTCCGCAACAAAATAGAGTTGTTGAGCAGAAAAACAGATCTCTAAAGGAGATGGCATCTTGCATGCTGCATGCAAAGTCACTACCACAGCGACTATGGGACGAAGCACTTAATTGCGTAACATACATCCAAAAAATATCTCCCCATATATCTGTCAAGGATAAGACCCCCTACGAGGCTTGGAGCGGCCTCAAACCGGAAGTGACCCACTTTTGTACTTCCGGTTCACGTGCATGGGCCTGGATTCCCTCTAAAAAGAGGAAGACACATGATCCACAGAGCACTGAGTGTATTTTTTTTGGATACCCCGATGGTGTGAAGGGATATAGACTTGTTGATATTTCCTCAGACCGACTCATCGTAGAGTGAAGTGTCCAATTCAAGGAAAGTGTCTTGCATGTACCTCAACAGCCACATGAAGACACCTTCATTCTTCCACCTGTACGAGATGATGAGCATGCACATGTCAACTCTTTTTCAGATGAGAGTTTTGATTAAGAGGAATCATATGATTCAGATATAGATTTAGTATAGTCATATGCAGAGTCAAAGCATCCATATGTAATTGCAGAGCCAGAGCAGAGGCCCATGTGGGCACAAACTACTCTTCAGGATGCAGGGGATCTTGTTGGTGATCCAACCGATACTAGGAGGGCTCGATCTGATTTAGAGGAGTCTCTTGTTGCACTCACTTCCACTGAACCATTTCCCTCCAGGAATATTTTCTTGGTTCAATATTCAGATCCACAATCTTATGGCGAGGCTGCTGGAAATCCCTTTTGGGAATCTGCCATGCAGGAGAAGCACAACACCCTCCTCAAGAACTAGACTTGGGATCTGGTTCCCCTTCCTTCTGGGAGGAAACTTTTCAGATACTTATGGCTCTACAGGAACAAGAGCACAACGGATGGATAGATTACTTCTCGGCATGGAGTTACTTCTCTTTCCTTTTTTATGCTATTTAAGTGTTTGGTGCATAACATTTTGTTTAATATCATGCTACCCTTGGGTTTGGCTCCTTCAAACAAGTCATCTTGATATGTTCACAATACTTTTTTTGGGATAGTTTTAAATCATAAAAAAATTTGGGAGTCTAAGGAGACATAATTAAGTACCTACGGTCAAAATTCCAGGTTTTGGTTCGCTATACTTTCGAAGATATAGTTTGTGGAAATTATGGTTTATGACTAATCTTGAAATAATGTCAAATGAGTCATGTTGGAATTTTCTCTAT